>PVIR01005746.1:0-70087 GCA_004026965.1 Petromus typicus
GAGAATTTCTTAATACTTAGCTGTTCTTACTTCTTCCTCTGAAAAGTATCTATTCATTTCAGATGCCCATTTTTGAACTGGGTCTTTAAATTTGGGTGGGCTGATTTTTTTAAGCTCTTTATGTATTCTAGATAGTAGCCCTTTGTCTGAGAAACAGGTCGTAAAGATTTTTTTCACACACTGTTGGCTGCCTATTCACTCTGTTGCTTTCCTTTGCTATGCAGAAGCTTTTTAAAAGAATGAGATACCATTTGTTGATTCTTCTGCCAATTCTTGTGCTATAGAGGTTTTGTTCAAGATGTCTTTCCCTAAGCCAATGTCTTCAAGAGTTTTACCTAACCTGTTTTGCAGCAGGTTCAGAATGCGTGTATTAATATTTAGGTCTCTTATACACTTTGATTTTAGCTTGGTACATGGTGAAAGAGCTAGATCTGGTTTTAATCTTCGGCAGGTTAAAGCCCAGTTTTTCCAGCACCATTTGTTGAAGAGGCTATCTTTCCTCCATTGAGGATTTTTGGCTCCTTTGTCAAAGATGAGGTGGCTCAGTATATCTGGAGTATTTTCTGGATCTTCTAATTTACTCCATTAATCCTCAGGTCTGTTACATTGCGAGTACCATGCAGTTTTTATCACAGTATAGTTTCAAGTTCAGGGTTGTATTACCCCAACCATGTCCCTGTTGCTTAGAATTGCTTTTGTTATTCTAGGTCTTTTGTGATTCCAGATGAAAGTTTGGAATTTTTTTCTCTAGATCTGTGAAATATGCTGTTGGGATTTCAATCAGGATTGCACTGAATCTGTATAGTAGTTTGGGGAGTATAGCCATTTTGATGATGTTGGTTCTTCCTACCCAGGAGCAAGGTATGTCTTTCCATTTTTTTTTTTTAAGGTTTTTTCAGACAGGGTTTTGTTTTGTAGTTCAGGCTGGCCCTGAGCTCAGCCTCAAACTCACATCACAGCAGTCCTCCTGCCTCTGCCTCCCGAGTGCTCGGATGACAGGCATGAGCCACCAGCCCCGGCACTGTGGTATGTGGTACGGGTTGCTGCTGGGCATCAGTCTCCATGCCCAGTATTGTATGTGGTTACCGAGGATCGAACCCGGGTCCTTGCGCTTGTAAGACAGGCACCGAAAGAACTGAGCTATATCCCTGGCCCTGTCTTTCCATTTTTTGATATCATCTTCTATCTCCCTTTTCAGAGTGTTGTAGTTTGCAGAGTAGAAGTCTTTCACCTCCCTTGTTAGAATGATTCCTAGGTATTTTATTTTTGGGGGTGTTATTGTGAAAGGGACTGACTTCCTAATTTCTATCTCAGTGGGTCTACCGTTTGTGTATACAAAGGCTATTGATTATTGAATGTTGACCTTGTATCCAGTTACATGACTAAATTTGGCAATTAGGTCCAGCATTTTTTAATTGAGTTTTTAGGATCCTTTGGATAGAGTATCATGTCATCAGCAAATAATGACAATTTAACTTCTTCCTTTCCTATCTTTATTCCCTTTATTTCTTTCTCTTGCCTAACTGCTATGGCTAATATTTCCAGAACTATATTGAACAGAAGTGGTGAGAGAGGACATCCTTGTCTTGTTCCTACTCTTAGTGTGAAAGGTTTCAGTTTTTGACCATTTAGTATGATGCTGGCTGATGGTTTCTCATAGATAGCTTTTATTAGTTTGAGATACAGACCATCTATTCAAGTCTTCTGTAGAGTTTTGAACATAAATGGGTGTTGTATTTTGTCAAATGTTTTTTCTGCATCAATTGAGATGACCATATGGTTTTTGTCATTGAGTCTGTTATTATAGTGTATAACATTTATTGATTTATGTATGTTGAACCATCCTTGCATCCCTGGGATGAATCCAGCTTGGTCAGGGTGTATAATCTTTTTTATAATTCTCTGTATTCTTTTTGCCAGGATCTTATTGAGGATTTTTGCATCGATGTTCATTTGGGATATTGGCCTATAGTTCTCTTTTTTGATTGGGTCTTTCTCTGCTTTTGGAATCAGGGTAATGTTTGATTCCATGAATGAGTTTGGGAGTACTGCTTCCCTTTCAATTTCATTGAAGAGTTTCAGAAGTAGAGGCACTCACTCTTCTTTAAAAGTTTTATAGAATTCAGCAATAAAGCTATCAGGTCCAGGGCTTTTCTTTGTTGGCAGGTTTTTAATTACATTTTTAATTTCAGACATTGATACTGGAGTATTTAACATTTCTATATCTTCTTTATGCAGCTTTGGCAATTCATATGTGTCTAGAAATCTATCAATTTCTTCTACATTTTCTATTTTATTAAAGTACAAATTTCCAAAGCAGGTGCTTATTATCCTCTGGACTTCCTCTGCGTCGGTAGTAATTTTTCCATTCTCATTCCTAATAGCATAGATGTGAGCTTTTACCCTCCTCTGTTTAATAAAGTTGGCTAAGGGTCTATCAACTTTGTTTATTCTTTGAAAGAACCAACTAACTCTTCAATTTGTTCATTTTTTGTATTGTCTTCTTAGTTTCTGTTGCACTAATTTCTGCCCTGATCCTTATAATTTCTTGCCTATTGCGAGCTTTGGGTTTGTCTTGCTCCTCTTTTTTCTCATTGCTTGAGGTTCAGCCTTAAATTATTCATTTGAGCTTGCTCTGCTTTCTGGATGTAGGCTTTCACTGCTATGAATTTTCCTCATAGAACTGCTTTCATTGTGTCCCATAAATTTCTATATGTTATATTGGGGTTATTGTTTAGTTGTAAGAACTGTTCAATTTCTCCTCTAATTTCTTCTGTGTCCCATTGGTTAGTCAGCAGAGTGTTGTTCAGTTTCCATGTGTTTGTGAGGATGCTGGACTTTCTTTTGCTATTCAGCTCCAATTTCAGGGCACTGTGGACCAACAAATACAAGGGATAGCTTCAATCCCTTTGCATTGACTTAAACCTGTTCTATGAACTAGCATATGGTCTATTTTGGAGAATGATCCATGAGCAGCTGAGAAGAATGTAAATTCAGACTTTGTAGGGTGAAATACTCTGTAGGCATCTATTAAGTCCATTTGCTGAAGAGTCTTGTTGATCTCAAGTATTTCCTTATTGACTCTTTGTCCAGTCGATCTGTCTCTTTGTGACAGTGGGTTATTGAGGTCCCCTACTATTATTGTATTGGAGTTTTATCTGGTTTTTCAGGTCTATTAAAGTTTGTTTTATATAGCTGGGTGCATTAGAATTCGGTACATAGATATTTAATATTGTTATTTCTTTCTCTTGGCTTTTTCCTTGTCCTAAAGATAGTGTCCATCTTTAGCTCTCTTTATCAGTTTTGGCTTGTAGTCTATTCTGTCTGCAAATAAGTTTGCCACTCCTGTTTTTTTGCTGTTTCCTACTGCATGGAGTATTGTTTTCCAAACCTTTACTTTCAGTCCATGGGTTTCTTTCTGAATTAGGTGCATTTCTTGTATGTAGCAGATTGAAGGATCTTGCTTCTTGATCCATTCTGCCAGTCTGTATCTCTTAATTGGCACATTGAGTCCATTGACATTAATGGTTATGACTGATATAGGCAAATTTAGTGCTGTCATATTTTCCTTTTCTTCGCTCTGTTATTCTACTTTTGCCCATTTCCCATCAGTTTCTTGTTTGGACCCATGGGTTGACTCAGTTAGGTTTCATGGATTTTTAACTTTCCTTATTTTTCCCCAAGATATTCTTTAGAATGTTTTGGAGCACAGGTTTCATATTTGTGAAGTATTTCACGTGTTCTTTGTCATGGAAGTATCTTATTTCCCCTCAATTTTGAAGGATAGTTTTGCAGGATACATCATTCTGGGTTGGAAATTGTTTTCCATTAGGGCTTGAAACACTTCACTCCAGGCTCTTCTTGCATTAAGTGTTTCAGTTGAAAAGTCTGCTGTAATCCTGACAAGCTTCCCTTGTTATGAAATTGTTTTCTTTTCTCTGGTTGCCTTCAGTATTTCATTTTTTTTTTTTTTTTTTTTTTGATATCTTGAACTTTCGTAATTATATGCCTAGGTGTAGATTTTTTCATATCACAGGCATGTGGAGTTCTGTATGTTTCATATATTTGCATGCCCAATTCTTTTCCTTTTCCTCTGAACTTTTCTGCCATTACCTCTGTGAATAGTTTTTTAATGTCTTTTGTCTCCTGCTTCCTCAGTGACTCCAATCAATCTTATGCTATTGTTCTTTGAATCATTTAGGAGTTGTTGGATTGATTTCTCATTATCCCTTGACATTTTCCATAAATTATGCCTTTCCTGTTCATTGGCTGAGATACTGTCTTCTAGGTCTGAAATTTGGTCTTCTGCCATATTCACTCTATTGTGTAAACTTTCACTCTCTTTCTTGATTTCCTGGACCTCTGCTTAAGTGTTTAAAAGGTTCCAGATAGCTTTTGCTATCTCGGATTCTATCAAGTTCTTGATTTCCTCTTTAGCTTTATTAATAACAGTGTTAACTGTGTCCAATATCTCTGTTTTCATCTCAGAGATCAGTTCTGATTCCCAGTTTATTACATCTGCTTTGGTTACCATTTCCAAGAACCCTAGAGACTGGCATTCAAGCTTCTCTATTTCCCTTCCCTCTGTGTTACCTTGCCATGAGGATCTTTGCATCTGAGACTTTGAATGTTTCCTCATTTCTGAGTTTTTGTCATTGCAGTTGTTTTTGGCTTTGTACCTGCCCTGTTGTCTGGTGATGTTTGTGGCAAGTCTCTTCCCTCCTAATATTTAGGACCCTTAAAATATAAGTGTTTCCTGGGTTGTTCTGCTGCAGTCAATACAGAGTCCCTGGATGTGCTTGTGCAGTTGATGTGGAGAAAGGTAGGTTCCAGACCCTACTTGGCTGTGATGTCACTGGCTGAGGGTTCCACAAAATGCCCAGGGCTAAGATGGTGCTGTCTGCCACTTTCCTGGCTCCTCCCGCTGTGGTACTGAGTCCCTGAGTGTGCTTCCGGCTCGGGCCTGGAGGCTGACAGGCTCCAAACCCATCATGGCTGCAATGGTGCTGACTGCACCTTACCCATCTCCGCCCGCTGTTTTACTGAGTCCACGCTTCTGGCATGGGCCTGGAGCCCGGTAGGCTCCAGACCTGGCACAGATCTGAATTTACTCTCTTGAGCTTCTCTTGTTTCATGAGCTATAGCTTATGTTATATCGGCATTTCCTGGTGCTGTATCTCTGTATCTCATGGAAAACACCCTCATCATAGTCCTGGTCTTCACTGACACTACCTACATACCCCCACTGACTTCTTCCTGAAAACTCTCCCTTCTGGAGATCTTGTTAATTATGAGTGTGGTACCCAGATGTTCTTCAACATGTCATCTCCTTTACTGGCTGCATGGTTCACTTCTATTGTTACTTTTCCCTGGATTCCACCTACATTCTCATCTTGTCAGAAATATCCCTTGTCAGTTTTGTGGCCATCTGCCACCTGCAGCACTGGGATGAGCTGTGTGTCCAGCTGGCTGGAGCTCCTTGGACAATTCCTTTCCTACTCATGGTACCCACCATCCATCTTGAGTTTAGCTCAACTGTTACCATAAAACATGAACCTCTGCTGCAGCTGTCCTGCTCCAATACCTACCTGATTGCATTCTGGGCTTCTTCTCTTATTACTACACTGTGAACCTTTGGCTATGGATCTCCTAGGGCAGGGGCTGGGAGAAAGCTTCCTCCATATGTGGGTCATACTGCACACTGATCTCCACTGGTGACAGCAGCACCATATTCCTGCACATCAGACCTGAAAAAGTTCTCTCTGTACAAGTCAATAAAACTGTAGCCTTCCTAACAACTGTCTCTGACCCTTTGGCCATCATTTTCCCCTTACCTTCTTCAATGAAAAAGCAAAGGCCATCCTACCAGGAGAGGCACAGAGGCTAAAAGGCTTTCACAAGGCATTGTCATGAGCACCCCTGGGACCTAATCAAACTCAGTCAAGCAGTTTGAGAAGGAGTCACAGTACCTAGCTGTGTGGGAAAACATTTGTCTTTTTTTCCCCATGTATTTTATTCAACATAGTAGTATTTGCAAAGAGTTCAAAAGTACATGCAAGATAATTTTATTTTGAATTATCTTTTTGTTCAGTTCATAAACAATATCAATTTCACAACAAATTCAGTGTTTTGTGAAAATGTCACTTTCCCAGGTAGATGAGAACAATGGCTTGGTACCATTATTCCACAAAGATCTCCCTGCATGGAAATCCAGACTACATCCCACTACAAAGAAGCTGCTTATATTGGAATGTAATTTTAAGCTGGATGAAGGATAAAGTTGTTCAAACATCAGAACTAATTTAAAAATAGGCATAAACAGTAGCAGGACATCATGGTTTTAAATTTCTTTCCTACCCAAATATCTTCCCACTCACCCTTCACTGGCCTGGTACTCCAGGCCTGAGAGGTTTAACATTCCAGTTAGCAACACTTAGAGAGCTATGAACAGCTAATACAAGAGACTCTCATAATATGTGTAAACCTCATGGGAAGCCAAATGCTAGCTTTCTTTCTTTCTTCCGTTTTTTTTTTTTTCCTGAGACAGGATTTCACTTTTGTAGTTCAGACGGGCTCTGAGCTCAACCTTGAACAAACAGCAATCCTCCTACCTCTGCCACCCGAGTGCTTGGATTACAGGCATGAGCCACCATGCCTGGCACTGTGGTATATGGTTCTGATTGCTAGTGGGTGTGAGTCTCCATGCCCGGCATTATTGTATGTGGTTACTGGGGATCGAACCCCTGTCCTTGAACTTGGAAGGCAGGCAGCAGAACTACTGAGCTAAATCCCTGGCCCTAGATTTATTTCTTTAGCTAAGAAGATATAGGAGGAAAGCATTACCAATATAGATTTTTTTTTAAGAGAAAAGAAAAAGGAATCATTTTTCAGAATAAAGTGAAGATTGGGCTTTGTACTGGCCATTGGTAACTAAAACATGCACAAGAAGGGACTTTAGGAGACAGATAAGTTGAAAAAGCCCGTGGTCCACATCAAAAATTTTCTACAATGGCTATATTAACCAGTCTACTTCACTAATTTCCAAGTATAGAATTTCTTTCTTGCTTTCTTTTTTTTTTCTAGTACTGGGGATCAAACTCAGGACCTTGTACCTACAAGGTATGGGTGGTGCCACTGAGCTAAATCCCTGGCCTGGTAATGAATTTCTTAACATAAATATGTTTCTGGCAACAATGCTTGAAAGCTACTGAGGAAAAACAACAAATGTTTAGCCAGCAGCTATCCATTTGCTGACTCTTAGCACTCGCCAGCATCTGTGGTAAATACTGCATTATATCAAATCTCAAACTATTAATATGGCATTGCTGAGCAAGAAGCTGGTAAATTATACTTGGAAGCAAAATATTGTACAATATTTATATCACACTGATCTAAGGGACATAAGCAACCTGAAAACCACAAATAAAAATAAAGTATGGTGAGGCTGGAGCTTTTTCTAATTATGTATGACTTTTGTTTTTAGTATTTTTATTTCGATGTGGGTTTGTTTATCAGTTTTTAATAATGATTGGATTTGACTCCTTATGATTAACATCAGTTCTCAAAAGTGTCACTAGCTTTCCACCGCTTTCCCCTAGATCTCACCTCTCAAGCAACCCATCATCTTTGTCATTACCCTTCCCTTCAGTTAAACAAACCAAATCCAGTGCGAATTAACATCATGCCATTGCCTTTATATGTTCCTCAGTCTTGTAGCACCTGAGCCCCAAGTTTGAGGAACATACTTCCTCCACCAGCAGCAAGGCATCTCCAGCTCACTGCCATGTTATTTCTTTGTTGTTTTTTTAAAAATTGATTTTATTGGTATATTTTATACACATATTATGATCGCGTTTAACACTGAGAAATTATACCTTTACATGACACATCTTGGTTTTCATTTTTCCCTTTCTCCTGCTCTCTCCTCAACCCACCAGCCCCTATTTGCATAATCTTTGTTTCCTTTATTTTACCATCACATTTTTTTCTCTTCCTTCTTTACTTTCCCCTGCCCCCTTTTTGTTTTCCTTTTGAACACTGTCTTTCTATTTCACAGAACTATGATACATTTTGGATCTCATTTATACCTTTAGTTTCTCACACTAGAGAAATGATATGGTATTTATACATCTGTGTCTTATTTAGTTCACTTATGAGAATGTCTTCAAAGTACATCCATATGACTATAAGTGACTCAAATTTATCATTCTTTATTGTTGTACTTCATTTAAAAAAATTTTTCTTTATCCAGTGTCCAGTTGATGGGCACATTGGTTGTTTCCAAGATTTAACTATTACACACTGAGCTGCTATACAGATAGGTGCACATGTGTCACTTTGGTATGATCTTTGAACCCTTTCGTGTATATACCTAGCAAACAAGTAGCAGGGTCAAGTGGACCTCCAATCCTAGTTTTTGAGGAATCTACATACTGATTTTCACAGTGATTGCTCTAGTTTACATTCCAACCAAAGAGCAGAAGGGTTCCTTTCTCCTCACAGCCCTGCCAGCATTTGTTGTTGCTTGTTTCCTAATAGTACCCATTATTTGTGGAGTGAGATGAAATCTCAGTGTTGTTTTTATCTTCATCTCTCAAATGACCAGTGATGTTGAATATTTCTTCATGTTTCTTAGCTGCCTATATTTCTTCATCTGAAAAAATGTCTGTTCATTCCAGATACCCATTTTTGAATGATGTCTTTACATTAGGGAGGGTTGATTTTTTTTTAACTTCTTTATATACTCTCAATAGTAGTCCTTTGTCTGAGAAACAGTTAGTAAAAAAGTTTCCTAAATTGTAAGTTATCTTTTCACTCTGTGGTGGCTTCTCTTGCTGTGCTGATCTATTTTACTAAGATGAAATCTCAGTTTTGATTCCTTATGCTAGTTACCATGTTTCTGAGGTTTTGTTCATAAAGTCTTTCCCTATGCCAATGTCTCCAAGAGCTCTACCTAAACTATAATATAGAGGGTTAGTCTTTCTGTTTTAATATTTAGGTCTCTGATTCACTTTGATAACTTTTTAGTGCATGGTGAAAGACGTGGATCTAGCTTTAATCTTTGGCAGGTTGAAACCTAATATTTCCAGAGCCATTTTTTTATCTTTATTGGCACATTACGAACACACATCATCATCACATTCACATTGAGAGTCTGTAATCCAAAGCCATTTTTTAAAGAGGCTATCTTTCCTCTATTGAAGGTGTTTGGCATTTTTGTTGAAGAAGAGGTGGCTTAGTATATCTGGAGTTGTTTCTGGATCTTGTAGTCTGTTTTACTGATTTTTCAGGTCTGTGTCTTTGCCAGTACCATATACCACCATGTTATTTCTCCCTCCTTGGGTCTTCTGCCATGGCATAAGTCCAAAGATCTATAACAAGAGCCATTGTCTTTGTCATGCTGCAAGCCAAAATGATCCAAAGAGAGGAAATACTACATATTTTCTTCCTTTTCCTCCTCCACAGACACAGAGCATGAGACCAGAAGACAGGTACATCCTGTTTTTTACTGGAGGAGCTAAGAGAGTAGCCTGAAAGGCTGCATTTGACCAATTTCAGCAGAGCTGCCCTGAGTACTTCAAAATGCTGAGCTCTCTCTAAAAGTACTTAGGTGACTGCACAATTGAAACCAATACACTCTAGCACTAGAGGTGAAGAGTACCTTTTGGGGATATAGTGTCATTATGATGGCACACAAATCTTTCTCCTGTCACACCTTCTGTGAATTTGCTCAATTCAGTATGCCTATAATGTTATTTTATTGAATGAAGAATCAAGCAGAGGGCACACACAAGTCTCCTCAGTTACCTGGAGGTGATGTGTGTGGTTTCTCTCCAGAAAGCCCATCTCCCAGAGTCTTCACTGCTCAAACAACATAGTATTTTTTTTTCAAGACAGGGTCTCGTTTTGTAGTTCAGGCTGGCCTTGAGCTCACGATGTAGTCCTAAGCAAGTCTTAAACTCACAGCAATCTTCCTGCCTCTGCCTCCTGAGGGCTGGGATTACAAACATAAGCCACCAGGCCTGGCACTGTGGTATGTTGTTACTGGAGATCAAACCTGAGACCTTGTGCTTGCAAGGAAGATGCCAAATCACCAGCCCCACAACATACTATTTTAGGCCTCCATTATGTTACATAGTCAGTTGCCTCTCCAAAGTCACAATTCTACCTCTCATTCTAGGAAACTCTTCTGTACACTTCAAAGTTCAATTTTTAAAAAAAAGTCTCAGCAGAACTTTCAGCTTAACAAAAGAGAACAAGGCACTTACTCCCCTGCAACCCCGAATGCTTCCTATATAATAACCGATATTATTTTGTCTTCTTATACTAAGTTCATATTTCCTTAATTTAAGCACCATATCTTATACATCACTATATCCTATGCCTAGACTTCATATAGGAAATAGTCAATAAATGCCAGCTATCTTTTAAAATGAGGTTCTTCAATGAATTTGCAAACAAGTCAACACTGTAATCTAAGACATGGGATGCCATTTTAGTTGACCAAAATGGAAAAGTAGTAAACAAAGCAAGGAAAAGAATTATTGCACACCATTCTCTCTGTTGTCTAAACTAATACTACAACAAGTTTTAATACCTATCTAGGAACAGGGGCCTAACTGTAAGTAGCTGGAGTTCTGGAAGCTTTTCAACAGTAATCTCCCACCTGTAAATCTGAGCTTTTTGTAAAGGAAATCTATACTTTTTGCTAGTTAGCCTCTGTAACACAAGGGGGAACTTTTGGATACTGCATAGGAAATCACACTGAAACAAGGATTTGAGCAGCAAATCCATTTAAAATGGCAGCAAAAGAAGGAACTGTGCATGCCCCATCCTGGGCTTGGTATAAGACAGTCTCTTGGAGAGGCTGATCCACATGCTGCAGTGAGGAAGCCTGCACTCACGTGGAGAGATGCACATGATCAGACACAGGCTCCCATGCAATTCCACAACACCACAGCTTTGCTGTGTCATAGCATAAAACTAGGGCAACTTTCATAATATACTTCAACTTAGAACTGATCCTAACATTCCTTCAGGAACTTGGGAAACTCCAAGTTCTAAATCATTCCTATCCAGAAGCGTCATTTAGCTTTGTGACAAGAATAGTACCTATTCCATCAATACAAATATAGAATTAAACATCCCTAGATCACGTAAACACAGGATTCAAACAGCAAGTAAGAAGCTAGGTCATTTAGGTAAAGCCATTCAAAAAGTGTAATGCCACAATATGAATAAAACTGTGGGAGCCTTTTTTCCCTGGCTACTGTCTCCAGATATAGGGCTTGGGACAAATGTGCTACTGAAAACAGATGTGACTTCCAATTCCCTCACATAGTACCCTTCCAATGGAAACTGGAAGAAGGGTTTTCATATATAATTTCCTGATTGAAAATTCCACTAGCAAATTGCCTAATCAGTGCTGCTCAATCATTAGTATGCATAGGAACTGCCCTGTAAAAACACAGATTCTAATTCCAGCAGTTTGGAGTGGGGCCTGACATTCTATATTTTTAACAAGCTCCCAAGAGACTATACTTGAGGCAGTGAAAGATCAGGGTGATTTTTCTTAAATATGTCATGTGGTCTGAGGTTGTACGTGATGGGTGATCATTATGGAGGACAAAGGAAAGTCACATCTTCCCCTAAAGTCACCAGTGCTAACTAAAAAATAAATAAATAAGTGGTAACTTTCCATAAGCTGTTGATTATTTTTAGTTTTTTTAAAGAGGAAAATGAGCAAAGATGAAAGAGTAAACTGGAAAAAAATCCCTCAGGAAGAAACTCCAAGTGGATTTGTAGGCTGATTATTTTAGGAAGACAAACTAAAAGAAAGTCTCTGTATATCAGAAGGAGATAATTGGTTTTAGTTCTTCAGTATTTCACAAAGTTTGCAAAGAGTGTAAATAATTAGTCCCTTGAGAGATGGGAAAGAAAAAGTTATCAGGCTGAAGATCTATTTTCACCACTGTCCTTTTCAGTAGAATCAGAACTCCCTCCCTTGTTAACGAAGCGCCAAAATGCAAAATTTTTATATGGTCATATTTTTAAAGCAAGACAGCTTAACTGGAGAGCAAACTAAATGGAGATAGTAAGAGATTAATGTCTCAGGGCTGTGTACTCTGACAGCTTCATCTACAACATGCCCCGTAGTGACGTGGCTCCATGTGGTGGCCCACACAGTGCTATCAGAATTGCTTATTACTCCCAGTGCCTTTTCTCAAGGGGTCCTATGGACAGAGCAAGTTTCAGAAATGAGAACTCTGTTCCTACTCCTTGCCTTCCTCTGCTTCTCCCAGTTCTAACTCTATGTGGTATATCAAACATCACAGCTACCCCCATCATCCCTTTAGTCACTGACAAATCTCCAGAGAATGCCTTTTCTCCTCTGCCGTCCCACCCCCAGCATCGATCCAACTCCACTTTCTCTTCATCTAGCTTCTTCCCTCTTCTTTTCTCCAGTGAGAGCCCTAATAATCTGGCTGGCCTGCTTCCGTGGAATCCAAGAGGACCTAGGCAACGGGATGGGGATGGGCCTGAGGTTCTGGGGCCACATATAGTAGTAGTTCACGTGGATAGGAAGGCTCTGAATCTGAGAGCGGTGGCGCAGCTTTCCTTCCCTTCCAGCGTGCATGAAAAAGATGAGGTCCTCTCACCTTTCTGGAAGAAGAACTGAATAGTGCCTCAGGTAGACATACTGCTGAAACGCAAAATGCTTTGGGCCCATCATTGAGAAATTGGTGGCCTGGGCATGCATGGCATTTCCACCCAGGAAGTGTCAAGGGAACCAATGGAGAATAACAGTTTCTTCAGTGCTGAGGTACCAGGCTTCTCTGTTCTTCTTAGAGAGCCTCCCATTTCCAAACACCTCCCTTTGTGCTGAATCCAATTCCTGAGGGACACACCCAAAATAAAAATTGCATACAAAGAACATTAAAAAAAATGTAAAGAAAATCATAGAGCCAAGACTGGAGAGGGGAGATTTTAACAGGCAATTTTTAATAATAACTTATATTTGCTGAACTCTCACTGTGTCCTAAATCCCACTGTAGGAGTTTTATTTAGGTGATCCCATTTAATTGATATCTAACCAGTTTCCACTCCATGGTAGTTTGAAATTCTTCACTCTTTACCTGTCAAGCTTACAGACTCTTAGAGACATTTAAATAGTAACATATGTTCAGCAGCCCTTTTTAATTTCAGAACAGAAACTTACATTAGGATAAAGAAGTGGGAGAGACCAAGGGGGAAACGGAAGGGCCCCAGCCTGGATACTAAACACCCACCAGCAGTGAGGGTCTTTCTTCCTAATGATCCTGCAGATGCTCTCCAGCTCCCTCATCTGTGGGCTGCTAAGTCTCTGAGGAAGATTCTTTTGGTCATGTCCTCAATGACTTCCTTGACCTTCTCGTTCCGGAAGGTGAAGATGAAAGGGTTGAGGAAAGGGGTTACCACTGCAGTCATCAGAGCCACTATTTTGTGGCCTTTGCCTGGCCTCACATAGATGAAGATGGCACTGCCACAGCCTAGAATCACCACTGTGAGGTGAGAGGCGCAAGTGGAGAAGGCCTTCTGGGGCCCAGAGGAAGAAGGAATGTGGAGCACAGCAGCCACAATGAGGATGTAGGACACTACGATAAGAAACATGGTGGTCAGTACAAAAAGCAAAGACAAGAAGAAGTCCATGCGCTCAATATGCTGAGTGTCAGAGCAGGACAGTTTAAGGAGTGGGGCAGAGTCACAGAAGTAATGGTCAATGACCTTAGGACCACAAAACCAGAGCTGTGTTTTCTGCAGAGTAGGTGATACAATGAAGAGGAATCTGACCACCCAGCAGGCCACCACCATTTTCACACAAACTGGGCTACTCATGATGGTTGGGTAATGCAGAGGGTGACAGATGGCCACATAACGGTCAAAGGCCATGACTGTGAGGATCAGGAAAGTGGTGGAACCCAGAGAAAAATAAAAGAAAGACTGAGTCAGGCATTGAGCCAGGGACATGGTCCTGTGGCTGGACAGCAGATCTGCCAGCATCCTAGGAACGACAGTGGAGGTGACCAGCATCTCCATGATGGAGAAATTACAGAGGAAGAAGTACATGGGAGAGTGGAGGCAGGCATCAAGGCAAGTGAGGACAGTGATGGCCAGGTTCCCCAGCAAGGTCAACATGTAGATCAACAGGATGAAGCCAAACAGAAGGGTCTGGAACTCACGGAGGTGACAAAATCCCAGAAGCACAAATTCTCTGATATTGCTGTGGTTACACATTGCACTTGACACAAGTTCTCTGTGATACCTGTAAAAGACCAACAAATCTTAGAGGAAAGTGAACACCAGCTTCTCTGCTGGCCTAGACCCCTAACGGTCATGCCTTTCAGCATGGTTAATCTCAGTGCCCAAAAGGAATATTGCCAAAGGGTAACTGAGGCCAGGGATGAACTGGCTGTGATAAACAAATTTAGGAGTCAGCCACATTCGCATTCTGCCTTTAACTCATTCACAGTCTCACTCAACATATTTGCCAAGAAACAACTCATTTGTCTGGGTCTAGGGATAAAGTGATGAACACTTTCTAGCTAGCTTCCAAATGTAACTATTTTGATCAACTAACTAACTAAGTTGCTAACTAACAATGTTTCCTCTCCCCATGCCCCAAATTGTGCTGGGAATACCTTATATATTGCTTTTATGTCAATTGTGCTTATTCCTCATAGTATTTTCCTTCTCTGTGATATATCAGATTACACATATCCTATTCTTGAAACTGCTTGCATCCTTGACTTCAGGGATCTCGGCCTCTGCACATTTTCCTCCCATTGCCCAGTCTGTCCTTTTCTCCAGTTGTCTGTTTTTCTGTCATTGTCTAAATAAGATCCCCCACATTTCTCTTCTGAATCTTTCCTATTTAAATGTATTCTCTTACAGAAACTTGATCTCTCTTTTCTTTTTAAAAAAATTTATATTAGTACATTTCTGCAGTACATTATGATTATTATCACTATGTAGTACATAATAATTGCATTCATCATGTAGAGTTGCTACATGTACATAATACATCTTAATGCTTTTTGTTCCTTTCCCTTATTCATTTATTGTTCTTCTTCCCTTTTGCAACAGATCCATCTTCTTGCTTGCTATTATCTTTTATTGTGCGTTTTTACTAGTACATGTGTGTTGTACATCTTCCTAGTCTTTCTAAATTGTTTGAATTGCTGGTTTTTTTTGAAATATTACTCTTTTCATCTTTTTCCATATCTACTATCCTATTTAAGAGTTTGTTTCATGGATAATATTTTTAATTTTTTATTCACAGATTTTCCTGCTTCTACATTATCTATATATTGCTATTATATTTCATCTTCTGAATGACTATGTCCACTGGCTAACTTTTATAATTTGAGGCAATGGAATTTCCCTTACATATTAAAATATACAAAATCAATTCATCTCAAAGTCAGTTTATTGAACTAGCAAGCCACTTGCCACCATTTGGGAAAAAATTATAAGAATGCACTCTAAAACATTAACAATGCCTATCTCTGCCTACTATTAAATTATATGCATATATATATTCACACAAATATATATTTCAGGTATACAGAATGGTATTTTAATACACATATACATAGTGATCTGGTTACTACAATCAATCTAATTAATATGTCCATGGCTTCACATATGTTCTGTTTTGTGGTGAGAAAACCTAAGATCTACTGTCTTAGAAAATTTTTAGTATTTAACACAGCATCATTAACAATAATTCCCATCCTGTATATTAAATCTCCAGAACTTACTTTACTACATATCTGAAACAAATAAGTAATCCTATCTATCTTTCTCCAAATATTTCTGCAGCAGGCTTTGTAGTTCAATTTTCTGTTAAACTTTCCATAGTGATAGCTCACTTCTTCTCAGATAAGAACTCTGCAGAGACCTGGAACCCATATGAAAGTTCATTCCTTGTTTCTTATCTTTCTATCTATTCACATTATATGTACAGTTCTCCTGCCTAAACTATCTCTGTGCCCTTTAACTCCTGAAGCAAATTTTCTACCCCCACTGTATGACTCGTTTTTAATACAGAGAAAATGCAAATCAGGTAGCTGTGCTGTTCTCTTGAATCCTTACAGCTGTTAATTTGATCATCAAGGATGTGGTTACCGGGCTTCTCATGTGACCAACACAGGGTTGAGGAACGAGATAGAAAGATAGAACAGGAGAAGTATCTAAATATCAGCTTAGCATTGCCAGGTCTTTGGGAAGACCAATGGTGTCGGGGGGACACAAAGGTGAACAGCATACTGAGGAAGGCATAACAGCTGGCAGCAAGAATTACAGGCAAATAATGATCAAGGAGATTGTGTGCCAAGCAGCCAGGATTCTAGGAAAGCTCAGAGAGAAAAGAAACACAGCAGGAAAGAACTGAGGCTGAACTCTCCAGTCTCATCTCTGAGGAAGGAGTAGAAAGAGTAGAGTAGACTAAAGACACTGTGACAATGAGGTTGATGCAGAAAGTGGAGTCATATCATGACAAGACTCCTTGCTTCACCCAAAATCAGTGAAGGGCTCTGACAGGCATGCTGGAGCTTTAGGACTACAGCATGAACAAAATGGTCCTAAACCTTACAATCTAACATGGGAAAAAAGACATCAAACAAGTTGAAAATGAAAAACTGGGATAAATTTGTGGCACCCAAGAAAAAGGCAAGACAAAAACAGAGGAAAGTATACAGAGACTTACCAGGACCAGCTCATACCTTACTGCCCAGGTCCAGATGCAGAGTTCCGTCCTCTGACCTGGTGGACCACAGCCAAGTGCACCGGGTTGAAGAATGCACAGAGCTCCCCCTTGCACTCTCAGCAGGCACATCTATAATGTGGGACAACCACTATACACAAAGACCACACACCACCAGGATAGAAATGTCCCAGCACACCTGTACCACCCTCTTTCTATCTGATTCTTCTCTCTCCTGCTATCCAGCCCCTCCTGGAGCTGACACGTAGTCACTAAATGCCAGCCTCCTTCTAGAGGTGCTTGCAATCCCTGAGGCTGTTGATGCAATGTGTTCAGCACCATCACAGGATCGACGAGCTCCTGGGAGCAGGCATGCAACGGAAGCCTACAAGGGCCTCCTAAGGGACTGTAACTACTCTGCTTCACTCTTTACTGTCTCCTTTGTGCACAGAGTTCAGAGCAGACCTGATAGTGCTGACATCTCCATACTGGGTGAGAGAAGAAATACTGGGGTGTGGAGTTGGATGCATTTGCTTGAAACACAAACAATTCAGGAACAAAGTCAACAAGCTAAGGAGTCTTCTGAGCTCTGGTCACCTAGGAGGGAAAATCCAGGTTCAGTGTCTTACTTTTTCATATAAACTTTTTTATATGAGAAGGATGCTGAAGTAGAAGAAATATCTTTTAGATATATGAAATGACTAGTGTCTGAGAACTAAGATATTGAGAAGACCAAAATAAGAAACTGAGGACCTACAAATGACTACAAAGTAGTAATTATGTACCTAGGCAGGTCTGTGTTTGCATACATACACACAGGAGGTGTGTGTGTGTGTGTGTGTGTGTGTGTGTGTGTGTGTGTGTGTGTGTGTGTGTGGTAGTTCCACCTTCTCTGCAGCTTCGCTGTCCGTGGTTACAGTCATCTGTGGTCAAACACCAACTCAATGTAAAATGACAGAAATGAGCAATAGATAAATTTTGAATTGTGTGCCTTTCTGAGCAGTGTGATGAAATCTCACACTGGTCTGCTCCATCCCACAAAACCTGAGAATCATCTCTTTCTTTATTGTATTCTTGTCCCTGGGCCCACTCTTGCTTTTTCTGGCCACCATGAGGAGAACAGCTTTCCTACACTGCGCCCCTCTATAGCAATCTTTCTGTCTTAGAGTCAGCTGACCATGGACTGACACTTCTGAAACTTTGGGCCAAAATAAACCTCTTTTCCTTCAAGTTGCAATTATAAGGTATTTTTTCCTAGCAACAGAAAGTAATAAAGAAGACACTGAGATTAATTAACTTCTATTAGTATAAGGTACTTACAAGAAAATTGTGTTTAAAAAATCGCCAATAGTAAATCAACATAACGTATCATCTCAAAGATTAAACAGGGTATAGTTCCCAAACCTTTGTACGTCTAAGCTCTAGAAGAAAAGGTGTGAAGAAAAACTGGCAAGAAAATATGACAGTTGTGCTGACAACAGATTTCTCTGTCACTTTTTTTCCTCAGCTTGTCATCCTTTTCCTAAATACTTAAGAACTTTTTTCCAGAGCTTCAGATCTCTGGTTGGACTCATGTTAACTTTGGTGACAGGTACAGCCATTACTGCTACAGTGCTCAAATACCAAAGCATCACCAGAAATAGAGAAGCTGGACTTCCTGAATCATTTTAAGCAGTTTTATCTGTACTTAGAAGCAGGAAGTGATTTATCTGAGACACAAAATGGGAGTGGGAGAATTGTTTCCAAGGAACTTGACTTATGGAGTAATAAATAACAACAGTAGCTGAATTGCCTGAAATAAAACTGTTTTCTGAGAGAAAAACACCGAAGTTGGGACAAAAATTGACATGGAAAGGATCATCAAGGAATGTCTAATGTGAGATGGCTGAGGAGGGGAATCTCAGCTGGAAGAACAAAAGTGACTGAACATATGATTTCAGGGTGTAAGACAGCCCACCCAGCAGAATCAAAGGCAGAGTTTATGGATGAATATGCCCTTCTGGTAGGATAAATATATTTCTCCATACGTTTGAGAGACAAAAAGGATAGGCAAGAGAATGACAGGCACAGAAAGAACTATAACTTAGTGAGTAAATGGGCTCTTCCTGAGTGTGAGTTTGAAGGATGTCCTAACTAAGAAAATAATGACCCCAAAGCATGCTAAAGGGTGAATGAAATTAGAAAGTCAACCAGTGACTATCACCACCCAAACCTTGCCTTTAATAAAGATGATGCTTCTATAATTGTTGTCAACTATATGTAAATTTGCCTACATTTCCTTATGCTATTCTGCCTCTGATCAGTTTCTGAGCTTATCTTACTTCCTGGGAGATTGGAAAATGGTTCCATGAAATGTAGACAAAAATAATAATAATACAAGGCTATGTTAGGAAAAGAAAAAAATCCTTTCTTATCATATAAACAACAAAAAATGTCCCAGCAGCAACAGGATACAAATCTGAACCAAAGAGAGCATTGTATCTGAGGCCATTTGGGGATGGTTTGGTCAACTGCTGGGGACACTTGGTAAAGCAAGTGAGTGCAAGGATAGAACTTTGGAGAGTTCGGGAACTTTGGTGATGGACCCATGTATGTTTTTGAGCTGCTTCTCCACGGGGCTAGTTAGTCTACTTCCTTGTGAACTTACAACCTAAAGAAGTAAGTGGAAGGTGGCGATCTCCTCTGACATACATGTTTCAGCAAGGAGGAAAACTTGCTGAATTGGTGCACCTTTGTATAGCACTGAGGCTCGACCCGCAAAGTGAAACTGAAACATGCCAAATGTATGGTGAATTTCCTTATCTATATATGAAGATAAAGTAGTAAGATAGTACAAGAGCAATTCAAGAATATAATACAATTACCACTCCAGCAAAACAACACCGGTAACATTTTACATGGGCAATAGCAGCATGAAGGTCTCAGAGTTGAGAGAAAATAGTCTAGCTTGTCCTCTGAATGGGGGTTTTCATCGCAAGCTTCTGCCTTGTGCTCCTTTGTCCTTTCACTTTCTATCGCCCCTCCTAAAAGTGGCTCTCTGCTCAGGCTCTTTCTGGTTCACAGCCGGATTCTTTGATGCGGGACTAGCCCCTCAGAAGTTGGTATGTAAGTGTTTGCATTTGTGTGGGTCCCAGAAGGATAGGTCAACTCCTTCAGAAAGCACATGGTGCACAAAGCATTTAAGGACCTCTGGTTAATCATTCTTTCTTTTTATGTCTTGTAGGCACCTTCCCTTCTCCAAACTTGCACGAGGCTACAAGCTCTTTAACATTACAAATAACCTTTGCAATATAGCACACCTTTATGTAATCCTTCCCTCTGAAGCAACAATCATTTTCTAACAGCAATCCTTTCCTCATCACTTGTACACATGTGCATATTCATGCAAGTACACACACACACACACACACACACACACACACACACACACACACACACAACTCCACCATTCTCTTAATGAGCTGGATTTTTTATCCACCATGGTTAGTTTGTCCTCAAGGGTAAGAGAGCTGAGGTTTTTCCTCCATTGATCTCCAGGTGACCTCAAGAATATGTCACCATCAACAGTTGAACAACCCCAAACTGACTTAGGTTCTTATTGACTCCAATGGAACATACAAACTTCTCTCTGTTGGAGTTCTGTCATAACTGCATCCTTACCAGCTACTGATCCAAGGGCAGGGCACATCCTTCCTCCCAGCCCATGTTGCCAACTATAATATCTGTTTTACTTCTCTTCATTATTGTGACGAGCTCTGTCCCTGGGACTGCTGCTTGGTCACTCCTATCTCCCAGAAACAGTGTATCACATGCCCCTCAAATCCTCATCCCACTATGCATTCAAACAATGTGCCAGTCCCTTTCCATTATCTCTAGAAGCCTAATGGCTAATGTCATTCCATTTTGATCTGCTATGCAACATTTACAGACTAGATTGCACAAGAATTAAGCCCACTTTAACATCTGATGGAGGTTGAGACGAAGGAAGAAAATGCAATTAGCAGGAAATTATAAATTAATGAGAATTAATAAAGGAGCTAGTATATTATCAGCTTTAGATATCTAGAAAATTAAATTGCCTATAATGAGAATGAAGCACTCATTAAGAATTTTCCTCACTGCAAACAAGTCCCAGCATCTCCTGCAGAGGCAGAGTCTTGCTGGTCCCTCTGCAGCTCTTAGCTGTCAGCCCATGGTGCTATATCTAAAGGAGAGAAGCATCATTATCGCCATCTATTACACATTCTGGCAGCAAAACTGTCATGAAGGAGCTGCATTTTCCCAAAAGTATGCTAAACACTCATTATGGGAAAATCATGCCTGAATGATGATAACCTCCTAACGTTATTAGATACATTATTTAGGAAATGCACTCAGAATAAATGAAAAATTCAAAGATTTAAGGCAAGAGCAGCTTTAGCTTAGAAAATTTAGGTTAAGACACTAGAAGTACAAGTTGGAGAAATTGAAATTATGATCCAAATTTACAAGTGTCTTAGAAGCATAGTGTCTGGGGTTTTTTTCTAGAATACCCTCAAACATCTACCCCTCCTTGTGAGGGCCAAAATCAAGAATGACCTGAGAAATCTAACTTCTTGTTCCACAGGCCAACTATACAGAAACCATAGCCTTCCTTTCCTACCTTTTCTTTCACCCCAGACAACCTTTAGGCATTCTTTTTCACTTTCACATCTGGGTTTGCTTTTACCCCAGATTTCTGAATAAAGGTAATGCTCTTTCTCTATCTTTCATAAGGAGCTTATATTTAAGTGACAGAAAAGAGAGTGAGTCCATTTGGAGACCTGATAAAAACAGCATCATCAAACACTTTCCCTCCTCATTTGTAATTCTAAATTAGATGTCTAGTGAGGGTCCTTCTTTTGAAATGTGATCTGAAGATAGAATTCAGCAAAGTCATGAATAAAGGCATCTCTGGCATCATTCCTTTGTCCACAATACACATATCCCATCTCCACCACTTTGTCCCTCATCTTCTTTCCTCTTTATAAAGCTGTGTGGCCATACCTTTAGAATGATAATCTTACGCCAATCTATCTGAACTTTTGGATCAAACCTACACCATTGCTTCTGGGCTTCTCTTCAGATATGCCCAGTAAACATCATGAAAGTTTCATATGAGACAGTGGTCATTCCTCTCTCAGTACCCAGATGCCTGACTGAATATGTTAGATTCACATTTGGGAAGACGAGTTCAACAATCGCCGTGTTTCTCAACCCTTGCTCCGGAGTGTTTCTAACAGTCAGGCAGGGTGCCCAGGAGTTCTGATCTAATTCACTGGTCTGAGGTGAGGCTGCCCAGGCAATTATAATATGCATATCAAGTACTGTCATGTAGTACACTGCCAAGGAAAAGATGATTGATTTCCTGTGGCTTGGGAATTAATGAATCCCTAGATTTAGTCAACACTGTCACTCATGTAGCCAGATGGTTTCTGACATTGCACTCATCTGATCCCCCTACAACTTAGGTATACATTGTCAAAAAACTGGTATTTCAACAAAGGAAGAAACAAGTTTTTTTCCCTAATACTCACACCCTTCTGTGCCAAAATGCAAGAATTTTATACAATAGGATCAAAAATGAGAAAATGGAGAAGATAGGATGATATGTGATGGGCCAGAGACTCTCACTACAATTCCTGAATTCTCTCAACTGGTGGCCACATTAGCTTTGTCTTATGGAGTAACCCTGGGGCAACTCTCTTCAGCAGTCAGCACCCTCTTACCTCTTACCTGTGGACTTCTCCCTGTTTGGTTCAGAGCCTGGTCCTTCAGTACTCAGTGAAAGACTTCACTCTGTTCAAGTCCTTTATAGCATCAAAAGATTAAAGGTACAGAGTCACTTTTTCATCTGAAGCATCCACCTCATTAGATAGTTAATGGAGAAGGGTTTTGTTCCTTACAGTATTCCCTCAAGAGTTGAGATAAATTGATATATTTGGGCATCCAATCCTGCTGAGGCTATTCTAGCCCAATGATCCCACCTCTCGAATCATCCAAAAACAACACCTGGGGATTCTCCTGATGTCTTAAGTGATTCAGCTAAAGGTTTCTTGCCGTGGGCCAGCAGTCAGATATTTACCCTGAGATAAGATTTCTAAGAACATCAAATGAAAATGAGGCAAAGCAACAGATAGCCAGCTTTTAAGACACTCCTGTTCAGCATCCATGGAGTGGAACTTATGGGCCCCTGTGCAGAAACTCACTGATTTATATCAGAAGCACCAGTGCACAGAAACATCAGATTATGGTCACCAGCATGCAGTTCACATGTGAGTTTGCACACACCTCTACACACACATCATTCCTAGACTCTTGTCCAGTGAGTGGCTCACTATCAACATTTGTCAAGTCAGAGAGAAAATAAATTCTCAATTTTATACTGCCTTTACATCCTTGATGAGCTACTAAATATATCCAAGTCCACTCTTCTCTTATATTCTTTGGTATCAAATGTAGGAGATACACCAGGCACACAGTGGTTTTGCCTATGAAGAAGGAACTGTGGTTGTTTTCAGGATGAACTAATGAGCCTCATCACTTTTCTATCTGCCTGTGGAGGAGAACCCCTCTGGAGCAGAAGGGACTGAAAAGTAGTCTAAACATTGAAGAGAGAGAGAGAGACAGGACTCAACACCTTGAAATCAAGAAAGATTTTTCTCAAATTCTCATTCCTGACACTATAGAAATATTGCCTACCTCAAGAAGCTGAGGAACCTGATTCCACACATCTCTCCTTCTCCCATTTTTCTCCACCTATTACTCAATGTACTAGAGGTCATCTTGTCTCAGGGGCCATCCCTCTGCTTCCAAAAGTTGACAGTCACCATAGCTGTCATATGCATGCTTCCCTGTCCTCTTACCCTCCTCTAAGATTTACCAGAAATCAGGAAGTTCACTTGATCAGGTGACATATACTCATATTCCAATTCCTGGAGGCGACAACCAGATCATATCCAGAATAGTGCCATCGTGAGCTTATGTAGCATGGGACAATTTTCTGGAATGATCTTCCATTTTCTGCAATGTTTTTGGTAAGTTGTGTAGTTTGGGGCAGACTTCATCTCTTTTATTCTTTACTCTACAATAGACTACCTACAGCTTACTCTGAATTCCCAGCTGGAGAGATAGAGAACCAACTTCAAACTCAGCATGATTCTTCACAAGTCACCTGATAGTGCTGTATGAAGGTGTTATGACTTCATTTATTTAAACCCCAAAGATTCTTAGTGTTTAAAGCCTTCTTCATTTTCTCAAATCCCTTGGGTATATTCAGTTATTCAGAGAACAATGTTGAACTCTCCTGCCTGCCAGAAACTAGAGATAGCAAAAGGAATACGAAAGTCTCATTTTACTTCTTACACTTCAGGAAACTATTCTACCATGCTTGACACTCTATTTCAGTATGATATAATTCTATGCATATTCTTCCATTAAAGGGAATCTACCATCAGTAATACTTATCAGTATTGGCCTTAGGCATCTTAATCAATCACTAGTTGCTGATCACAGATCTCAAATCCAAATAAATGCCAATAATTGTATTTTGCTGCTACAAGTGATAGAATATGAAACAACAGTTCACAGCAAGATAGCCATACTCAAATACATCTATTCTTCTCTGAGTGTATTGGAGTAAGAAGTATGGTTCTACCTAATTCTTCACAGGCTATTGTCACGGAGTTTACATGGGGCGACCAGCAATACCTCACAGTAGATCACTACACTGTGAATGACAGGTTTAATCCCAGACCAGCATTTTACAATATGTCTTACTTTTATAACACTTATTTCCCACCATTTTCATTTAGAAATCCTTTGTTCTAGCCACACTGGTCTTCTCACATCTTTTCTTGCCCCTTATCATGTCCTTATCTATCTCCCACCCAGACCCTTTCTGTTCTCTCCACCTCTCTGAATGTTACCCATCTTTCAATATTCAAAGAGATCAGCTATTTATTGCTTATTCAGGGTAAACAACACTATTAGGTACTACAGAAGTTAGTTTCCTAAGAAGTTCATTTTTCATTAGAATATAAACACAAGAAGATATCCATAATGTAAGAAAACATGAAATAGGTTCTATAGGATGTACTTGAGAGCTCAAGAGTTATGTTAGAATATTAATTGAGAAAGACTCAAAAATATTATCTATAGAAAGGATTATTATGAAGCATATCCCAAAGAGTTCTTTCAGTGCTAATGGGTAGAAGCCTGAATACTAAAAGTCATTATGATAGTTGGGGATAAGCTCTATCCCAGAGACATCTTTAAGGAGCAATGTAAAGTCCACTGAGTCTAAGTATATATAGGAAAGTAGTAGGAAGTGGATCTGTAAATGTGAATTGGTAGAAAGCTTTACATTCCGATTGAGGAATTTTCACTGGCTTGTCTAGGCAGAGAGCTCTTTAAACATTTTTATGAGAGAGAAGTTCTACATTTAGAGAAATAGTTAGAAAAGCTAATTTAAAGTAGTTTTTCCAACTGTTTGAGTTGAAAGAAAGAGAAAATAAGACAACAAAGAGGAAAGTGTTACAGCTATCACAATGAGAAATGCCTGAAGGTGAAATAATGTGGTCAAGAAGGATGTGAATGGAGTGAAGAAAATCTAGTGAAGAAGGTGATTGATCTACCATTCGATCTTGCTCCACCTGAAGAGGAAAACTCTAGTTTTCATACCTAGTAGACTAAGGAAATGGTAGAAGAAACAAGAGAACACATTATTTGAGTAAAAATATGTTTTCAGTAGACAGATTTAAAGTGCTAATGGGATAGGGCAATGGAAGTGAGTAACAGATTATTTTCGTTCAATTCAGGATTAGGAACCCAGGAATGAAGTCAATGCTGAACACTAAAATATCTTGACACCAAAATAATATAGCAGAAATATATAACAGAAATACTACAAATAGAAATGTCCATATGTAATTGTTTCTAAACATGTTCATAAGATTGGGGGGAAGAAAGGAGACAGATAAGAAGGTCCCTATAATAAATTTATTCTTGTCTTTATTATGTTGTGAGTTTTATTGTTGCTTTTGTTGTTCTGACTTTTTTCTATTCTAGCCATTTATTTTGTGGGGAAGAGAAAAATAAACACGTGGTCTAATGTCCCAACTTAAGCCGAAAACCTATGTCAATGAAGATTCTAATGGAAATTTTAAAAAACCATATCTGGAACAGAAGAATAAACCTGTAGTGAATTATTTTATCACTTCCCAGACCAATATAGGTCACTGGAAATTAATCTATATGAACAAGGACATTTTAGTGCAGAAGCTGAGATACAATGGAATTGTAATGATCAGTCTTCATTGTTTGTCAAGGGCAGGGGTGTCTCCTTATGACACAAAATTCCCATTGCTCAACCTGGGAAAGCTCCAGGCAAGTCACGGTGAGGCGTCACCTAGAAAAGGTGAAATGATGAAAGTGTGCAGAAATATCATTGCCCTGTTATCAATTATTTCTCAAAGTTCTCTCAAAATGTGCCCAGGTCTGGGAAGCAGATAATTATAAGGAAAGTGTGAGTAGGCTTCCTGTGTATATAACTCAGACACATGAGGCTCCTGGGATGTGTACTGGTTTTGATAACAAACAACTCACAGAGCCAGAGACCTGAAGACTTACTCTGGGAGTAAGTTTCTGGGAAACATTTCCTATAGTCATCACAAGAAGAAATATGGCTCGAGAGAGGAGAGAGACTTGTACCAAAAAGAGTATCTGGCTAGCAAACAGAAATTGATCAGCCATCGTTTCACGTGAGTGAAACTGAAATGTCAAGCAGGTAGACAGGTGGATTAAGTTGACCTCAGACACAAGGACCTTATTTCATTTGTAAAACCGGGAAGAACAATATGTGCTGTCTCCTGAAGGCATCATGAGGATATGTGCTATTTGCAGTTACTGTTGACTTTTCCTGTAGGAGGAAAATCTACCTAAATTCACAACGTGAAAGGATAAGAGAACACACCGAGAAACATTTCCAAGTGGCCTAAGGGGACTCTTGATCTTTCTCTTCCTTCTAATCCCTCAGGAATCTCCACTGGGCAATGTAGACTTCTTCATCCTCTTACACTTGAATGAGCTGCCAAGTTGGAAGAATTAGTCTTGACCTCTACATAGAAGTCTGACACCAAGATTATACTGGAAGTTTAGATCATGTTAGGCAGCATGCAACACTTCCAGTGGCTTTTGCAACTAGAGAGATCTAAGCAATAATTTTGTCTGGCCACTTAGTGCTTTTGTCCTCTTGGATAAAATTAATTTCTACAATCCTTAGTTTCTTTATAGATATCTTTGGTTTAACAATACTTATAAGGACTTTGTGAGGCATGGACATAACCTATGGAAATGTTAATCACAGCAAATATGAAGATAAGGACTCCTCCTTCCCCCACAAGATGTCGCAGCTCTTCATTCACATGTGTGACTTTGTCTGTATAACTAAACATGTGATATGTTGTACATATGAGACTAGGCCTTCAGATGCTCCTTGGTTGACAGTCTTGCCTAAGAACAAGACCCCTCGTGTTGATCCCCCTCAACAGCCATCTTGTGAAATGGGTACTCTAGCTCTGATTCCAAAGCCTTTCAAGCTCCACTTCTGCATCTGTCCCTAGATCTCCATCCTCAGTGTAACATTTATAGTTTATGTTCTATTGCAAAAAGTAAGCTGCTGCCTGATTCTTTCCAGTTCTCTTTTCAGAGGAATCTAAAGCCAGCTCTGTCTCTTAACTTTCCTCCTCAAAGGGCTTTTTGTGAAGATTTTAGATAATTAAATCAGAATATGACCTCCTCCCCCAGTCACAGATATTCTGGTCCCTTGAAATAGCTGGTTTTTCCGTGTGTCCCTCAAAGTTCTGTCTCTTGATTCTCACTATTTTAACTTTGCTCCATTCATAATGAACTCAGCAAAAACCCTACAAAAGAACTACACAAGAGAGGGCCAACACATTTCTACCAGTTTAAGGAAATCTTTTAGAAACCTTCATCTTCCCACCAAAAAATAAACATTAACGAAAGAATCATATTTCTGTCTGGTTCTCTATTTTCCTTGTTTCTGGGCAAGAGGAAAATGGGTGACAGACATGATAACAGTATATTTCACTGATTTTTAGAGGAAAATTTTTCTTCAAATTTGCCAGTCTATCTAGAAAGAGGCAGATATTTGGGTGGAACTCTAGGGTAGGAGAGTGGGCATAAAGTAAATAGAGTATCTAGGAAAGGTGGAGAGCCAGTCTGACAATCTGCTTTAATGATTTCTTTTTAACAAGATTTTCCATAACAGTGTTTGTTAAGTCATCACTTTTTGATGCTCTTCTCATATCCCTTTACTTTTCTTTAGGTTAATTTTCCTCCATGGGAGTTATCATGTCCCAACATTTTACTATGTATTTCTTTATAAACTGCGTATCCCTTCCATACGATGCAAGTCTTAGAGCAAAGAATGTACCTCATTTCTTAATTTATCTAGAAAGCATAGGACAGTGCTCAGAACTCAGTGTATCTTACATCTTAGATTCTTTGGATCACTCTTTTTTCAGACCCATTCTCTGCTGTCAGAAGCTTCCCTGCCCAAGGCAGTCCCGGCAGCTGAGACTGAATGAAAGGTATCTTTAGCTACATCAGAAATGAAAAATATGTATCCCCTTTATGCATTTGCCATCTGCCTCTTGGATGAAAAGCCTGAAGAAGAGAATAGAAACAAAAGCAGAGGAGAGGGAGGGAGGTAGGAAGGAAGGAAGGTCATTTTGATGGAAACTACTCCAAGGACAGATCAGGAAGATTTGAAGTTATCCTGAATTGAAGGGGAACAGTTTCGACTACTTGCTAATATTTGGAGAAGGGTATGTTACATATTTAACCATTTAAATCATATTTAACCTACTCTCATGAAGCTCTTAACCTCAGGTGACCTGAAATAATAATGCTATAGTCAAGGAAATATAAATCTTCCAAACAAACAGTGCTCAGTCTTAGTCAATAGCTGTCGGGGAAGTATTAGTTTTTGTGGATCAAGTCATATTGCCAAAATGCCCTTTTCCTTCCTAGGAAATCACAAAAAAAGATCTTATAACTTCTGATAAAATTATATCAACAATCTCTACTAAAAAAAATCATCAGATACTCGTAATTTTATTACTTATTGGTATTTTTGCATTATCCAGGCTTGCAAAATGATCACCAACAGGGATTCTGTAACATTAACCACATTAAATATATGATGAAACTACTAAGTGTAAACAAGGCTCCAAAAGAAATTTTTTTCATAGTAATAAGTATTCTGGTCCCAAATAGATAAAAGTTCTCCCAAAATACTTCTTCCCTAGGTGTGCATGTGTCACTATAATATGATGACTCTAACTCTTTCAGGAAGATGTCCAGAAGGAGGATATTAAATTTCTCTGTATTTTTTGAGGAATCTTCATACTGATCTTCCTAATGGCTGTACAGTTTACATTCCCTCCAAGTGGAAGGGATCCTTTTGCCAGAGATCCTGCAGTCAGTCTCCACTCCCCACCTGCCCAGTGTGTGACACAAGATGGAAGAAAAACATAAGACAGAGTTAAAGAGAAAAAAATCAGCTGGGGCAGCCAGTCCTCCTTTGGCCAAAGACACTGGTCCCTCTCATCTACTGAATTTTACTGTTCAACAATTAGGACGGAAGGTTATTATGTGTGATTATGTGTAGTACATGGATTCATCATGTAAACTAATGCAGGAAAGACCTCAAAGAGAAGAGCCAAAGCACTTTCAAATTAGAAGCAAGACAGACAAAATATATGGTGTAATTTGAGCACTGTTTTTCAAGCTATGGAGGTGCTAACTGTAGGAATGGAATTTACATGAGATTTACTCTGACCTCAGCTCAGACGTGATCTTGTATTAGCCCCACAGCTTCGCAGGCTGTGACTCTGGCCTGGGCAAGGGCCATGAGCAGGGAAGTCATGTTCGCCTGCCCGCTACTGTGTCACTCATAAGATAGTTATGTGAGTCACGTAGCTTTAGTCAGACTCATTTCTTAAAGTAAGCCAAAGAAGGGATTTAACTCTGCAGCCTGCACTGCTTACAGCTTATTTTAGGCAGAATCAATATTGAGGGCTTGAGCATCTATCTTCCCACGCCTTCATTTTTTTTATCCTGTATGATAACCATCCTTACTGGAGTAATACGGAGTCCAGGAAGTGGTTCAGTGGTGCTGTGCCTACCTCGTAAGTACAAGGTCCTTAGTTTGGTCCCTGGAACCAGGAAAAAAACAAAACAAAAAACACAGTAATATGGAACCTTGGTGATGTTTGATTTAATTTCTCTAATGGACAAAGATGCTAAACATTCTACTTATTCATTATTTATACTTCTTTTAAGAAGTATCTTTTCATTTCATTTCTAATTTATTGAGTATTTAGCCTTGGGGTTCTAGTACTTTGAGTTCTTTATGTAGTCTATATATTCATCTTCTATCAGAAATCAGAATAACAGCTGGAAATTTTTTTCCTTTCTGTAATTCGTTTCTTCACTCTGTTTTCTCTGCTGTGCAGAAGTTTAATTAGATAAAATTCTATTTATTCTTGAGACTATTCGTTATTGGGGTTCTGATCAGAAAGTACTTGCCTATACCAACATTTTTAAATGTTTTCCCTATTTTTGTCTTCTAGTAGTTTCAGTATTTCTGTTTTTTTTATCTGGAGCTCTGATTCATTTGATTTGCTTTTGGTTCAGCATAAGAGCTAAGGGTCTAGATTCATTCTTCTGCACTTATATAAGCAGTTTTCCTAGCATCATGTGGTCAATTTTTTTATCAAGTTATTCATTTTCTCTTTATTGACTGCTCTAGCTCCTTGTATATATTTATATTAATCTCTTAACAAGTGTATGGTTACAAAAATATTCTTTAATTCAATGGATTGTCCTTTTTCTCATTTGTTTTCTTTACTGCCCACTTCTTTAGTTTGATACAATCCCATTTGCCTATTTTTGCTTTTGTTGCTTGATCTTTCAGTGTTGTAGCCAAAAATATTGCTCAGACCAACCTACTGGAGGTATTTTCTTCATGTTCTTCTAATAATTTTAAAGTATCAGTACAACAAGCAAGCCATTACACTAGTTTAAGTTAATTTTATATGATGTGAGAGAAAGATCTATTTTCTACACATATATTTACTTTTCCAAGTCTACTTACAGAAAAACTTGTCCTGGCTCCATGCTGTGTTCTTGACAGCTCCATAGGACTCAGCTGACGGGATGTACAGGTTTATTTCAGGACTTTCTCTCCTGTTCCTTGGTTAATGCATGTGTCTACAGTGTACTATAATGCTGTTTTGATGACAAAAGCTTTGCATGTATTTTGGACTCAGAGGGTGCAAGGCTTTCACTTTTGCTTCCCTTGTTGAGGATTCCTTTGCTTAGTCATTACTTTTGTGGCTCCTGACTGATTTAAGGATTACTTCTATTTCTGTAAAAAAATGACATTTGAACTCTGCTTTGGAGAATCTAGATATGCCTTTAGATATCACAATTAACAATATTCATTTTTGCAAATGAACTCATGAATGTTAACGTCTTTCACCTCTTTGGTTAAATTTACCTGTAAACAGTTTCTTTTACTATTGTACATGGTATTGTTTATTTAATTACATTTTTGATTGTTATTAATGTATGAAAACACAAGTTTTATACATTTCTTTTGTATCTTATAACTTTACTGAACTTGTCAGTTCTAACAGCATGCTTGTTTTGTTTTGTTTTATGGACTTAGGGTTTTCTATATATAAGTTCATCATCAGCAAAGAGAAACTCATTTATTTTTCCCTTGTCTACATTGTTTTGGTTGACTTTCAATACCATATCGAAAAGAAATGAGCATTCTTTCCTTTTGTTTTCATTTTTTTCTTTTTACCGGTGGATAATAATCTTTTTTAATTGAATTCTTTATTAGTACATTTTATAAACATATCATGATCACACTCAAAATTGAGGATTTATACTAGCATATGATTAGACTTAATTCTCATCTTTTCCCATTCCCTGCCAACCCCACAACCTACCACTCCCTATATACATAAGTTTGTTTCCCTTTTCACTGGCATATTTTTTTTTGGTTGATAATAATCTCAAAAACTTCATCACATCCATAAACACTACAGGCAAGATGGAGACTGCATAAGATGGAGGCAAGAATGTAGCTAGGAGGCCATGGGTAGGACCCTTAGTGCTGGCTGGGTGTTAACTAGCCAAGGGACAGAGAGACTCACATTGATCTAGGAAAAATTACACCAGAGGTGAGGACAGCTAGGAGTCTGTGGTGGGACACAGTACATTTTTTAATGCAGATGAAGGGTGTGAGTGAGTGTTTCAGAGACTTGTATCTCTGTAAACAAAGGGATGTGTTTAAGGTTGTTTGACTTAAAGCCTTCAAATTGGTGTCTGGTCCAGCTAACCTTTTTGGTTAGCTTTTTTAAATTGTGTGCGTTGGTTGTGGGGATTTTGGCACGAATATCTGATTTGGGAATCAAGCAAGAGATAAAGTAAGACAGCAGTGCTCTTTAAGTTCAAGTTCAAAGAGGAAAGTAGGAGGAAGCTCAAGGAGAGACAGTAGACAATCCATGAACAGGAGACATTGCAGCAGAAACTGCAGGGATTCCTGAGGGTTCAGGACCAGGGAGGTACAAGTGTTCACAGATGGCAGGAAAACAACTGGGAATAATAAACTAAGATTTCATGCTGCTATTGTCAGCTGGGGTAGCAACCAGTGGAGTTTTCAAGGTTCTTTCTATCCCAATGTGTGAATCGGTCAGGACAAGTGCTGGACGTGGAACACTCCTTTTTATTTGCAGCCAAAGTAAGAAAAAGAAAAAGAAGCAGTAAAGAGTGCTCAAGGAGAAACTGGTGCTTGGAAGAAAAAGGGAGGAAAATACATCTTGAAAGCCAGACTCAGCAATCACAAATGCTTTCACACTGCCTTCCTGCCCCCAACCCCTACCCAGCCCTGGCTGAAGCTCTGTCACACGGAGCAGCCTGGTGGCTTCTAGGAAGATTTGATCAACACATGACTCTAAAACCTCTCTTTAGTGACATCTCTTGAACTTACAGAGTAATCAAGAAATTCTCCTCCAGAACTGTGACCTAAACTCTGCCAGCAAATCTACAAAGCTGTGGCTGAAGCTCAGGCTGCACAGAGCAGAATGAATAGTCATACAACGAGGCCAGGAAAAGACAGAACTGCAAGCCTAGAAAGAGTCACTGTGAGTCACTCTTTTATTGGGAAAATAAGAAAGGACGTCTGTCCCAGATTCTAATAATCTAGTTGGGTGTTGATTTTTTTCTCCATGGACATGAACCCTCAGCTCAACAAGGAAAGATCACAAATAGGGAGAGTGGTTGAGTGATTCACTTTATTACCCACCTGGCAGTTACTCAGCTTTCTTGATCTGTATGTAAGGACTGGGCTGGCACCACACCTTCTGTCTCCTCCAGTACACAAGTTCTCCAACTCCTCTTGGGCCCAGGCCCCGCCCTGCTCCCTGCTTTTATGCCTGCGACAAGGAATTGGTGCAACTCTGGAAAACGCATGAGACAAGCCCTTATATCCCCAGGGTTTCTCTCCTAACCTAGGAATTGACAAATCCCTCCCTAGGATTTTTTTTTTCCTCTAGGACTTTTACAAACTTCCTAGAATTCTACTCCCAAGGAGCTTTCACATACTGAATGGCAGGTGCCACTTCTCTCAGGAGTTCCTGACAACTCCCTTACATTTCTTCTGGGGCTGCCAGGCTCCCTGTGGAGTAAGGAGCCCTGTTTTCACAAAGGTTGAAATTACTAGCTAATCATACTCTATCTCTCTGAACTTCAGAGCATAGATACTTTCAGATTTCACTTCATGTACTTTGCATCCTGAAAGGCCTGTAAGTTCTGACCCAGCTCTGTGCAGCATCAGCAGGACTCACTGAAGGATGAAAGATCCATATACCCCTCCCCCCAGACAGGCATTGAGCTGTATCCTGCAGACAGCTTGCACGTTCTTCCTGTCCTGAAGGCTAAGATTAATACTAGGACACACTCACTCTGAACTTTTGAGCACAAGTTCAGTGTGCTCAAATGAAGGGAGAGTCCTTATTTGAAAAACATTAAAACTCTTTGGTAATAAAATGAAGTAAGAAAAAGAACAAGAGAGATGCAGGCTTATTCAGAAAAACTCTGAGGCATCTTCTCAAGCATTAGGCTTTTGAGAGCTGGGTTTCTGAATCATGTTCAGAGAGGTACTCATATGTGAGGCCTTGTGTCCTGTCCCGGTGGAGACTGGAGTATTATCAAGCTGGTATAGTGGAAGAAACATTTCCAGAAACCTTTCATGGGTTCAGAGGCAGAGGCTAGCAAATAAGGTAGAATGCTGTACTTTCATTCATTGACTTTCAGCTTTGAAATTTTGTTAAGACATAAAATGAAGATGCTTGGTTTTAAACAAAATTAAATTCACAAAAACACCCAGACAAATGAACACATAAAACTTCTTGGAGAATCTGATGCTAAGCAGGTGGTCCAGTCCCCATCATCCCTTCTCCTGCACTCTCCCTCCTACCCTCTGCTGGTGCCCATTCGTGGTCATGGGTCGGACTCTGATGTGTTTTGTTTTTCTTCTCCTGAAGCCAATCAGAATGTGATGATAGTCAGTATGGAGATGGCCCAGATTGCTACTGCAAATAAAGAGATCATCTGAAATTTACAGTTCACACAGAATGGAGAGAACATATGGTGGTAAATAGAGGGCTAGGGCAGTGACTGCAAGACAAATCGGATTCCTTCACTCTGAATACAAAAGGCTCAATCTCTCATTTTAGTATTGTGCTGTATACCTAATAAAACATTCCCATGTGTACCATGCTACTTGAGCCTCAGAATTATGAAAGTCTGGAAAAGAAGGCTACTGTTATCTTTCAGTATATGAAGAGACTCTGATCCAGGAAGGATGAGGAAGAGAGGAAGGAATAAGACATGAGAAACAAAAAACAATTTAAGAGCTAGTACAGAAGAGATAAGAGATCTTGCAAAGTCCTGAGGATCATGGGTTGGATTGTGGGAAGTACAGCATGAGTACAAGAGAAAATATTTCCTTACAGGCATCCTAGGCATCAGCAAGATGCTACCCTTCACTGACCCAAACTAAAACTAAACTCCTCTGAAAGATACTGTTTTTAACAAGAGAGTTCCTGGGTCTGCTAAGGATTTTTTTCTCCAGAATTCATTTCCTCAAGTTTTGTCACTCAGACACTTGTTGGCCCCTGGTAGCGATGACCCAAGGTGGCTGCCTACTGTTCAAGCGAGTAGGAGACCTCAATATCATCAGTGTGGGACTGGTTTTACAGACATGCAGAAGAGTTGTGGGATCAGGAAGGAGACCCATAAATCCATGACTGAGATGCTTTCCCCTGCCATGCCTTTCCACTATGCTATTTGTTCTGTGGAGCCCACTAACCATGGACTATAACAATGAGCCTAAATAAGCTCCTTGGAATGGCAGCTGTTGCATATTTTGTCCCTGCAAAGAAGGAAATGACCAAGATAGATGTCTAATTCATTCTGAGTTGATGTGTTTGATTTAGTATAAAATGAGATGTGGGAGTCTGGGGAAAAGGATGCAGCCAGAACCCTTATGGTGAACTCCAATCCCCCGATAGTCCCACAGTTAAAGGAGAAATAACCAACAAACAACAAAGCCAGAACCTTGAGAAAAAATACTGAGCCCCAAAATATTGAGCCCCGAAATACTCAACTCTTGCTTCTCTGGGCAGTGGCAACCAAGGCCAAATACTTCAGCAGCAGAAGTGGGAGCAGAAGAGCTCATAACCTGAGCTTGTATGCACTTTTATTTGTTACTAAGCCTTCCACCCATAATCCTAGCATGCATAAAACAGGGAGGTCCCACAATAATCCCTGTAGTTGAAGATTACATTAGGGCAAAGTAGACATCCTTAAATCCCAGTAAATCCCAAGGCCAATAATCCTAGTTCAGTAATCCTGGTAGGGCCCACAGAGGGAAGCCCACATCTGCAATAATCTTAGCAGTTTATCCCACAGAGCAGTGAAGACATCCTCAAATCCAAGTAAATCCCAGTAAGTCTTAAATCAGAGTAAGTTGTTCACAGTTCCCAACAATAAGGGTTCATTTTTTTATCTTTCCTTCATTTTACTTTTGTCCTGTACATGTTCTATTATTCCAGCATCATTTATCAAATAAATAATTATTTCCTCATTGTGTCTTAGAACTTGCTGAAAATAGCTTGAACATTCTATTCCACTGGCTTGTGTGTCTTTCTTATTCTTGTATCATACCACTTTCATTTCTATAGCTTTGTAATATAATTTAAAGTTAGAAGTGTACTGCCTCCAACTGTTTTTCTCTCATAGAATTGTTTTAGTTCTTCAGGGTCTTTTGCTTTCTCGAAGAATTATAATTTTTTTTTTTTGGAAAAACATTTCAATGTTGATAGAGATTATGTTAAATCTATAGTGTTCTGTTCTGGTTAGTTTGGATATGTTAATATAAATTCTTTCCAACCACAAACAAGAGATATGTTTGCTTTAATATCATTATCTTTCATTGCTTTCATTAATATTTTGTAGATTTTATTATACAGATCTTCTACCTCCTTTATTAAATCTATCCCCAAGTATTTTATCCTTTTTGATGCTTTCATAAATAGGACTTTAAAAAATTTTTATTTTAGATAGATCATTTTCCATGTAAGGACAGACTACTAATTTTTGTGCATTTATTTTGTACCCTGATATTTAAGAGCTTCTACACAGCAGAAGAATTTAAGGACAGCCTGTGGATTAGAAGAAAATACTTGCAATCTATATATCTGCTATGGGTTTAATATCAAAAACAGAAAAAGAACACACAAAACTCAAAAGACATATGAATAACCCAATTTAAAAACCAGCATAGGATCTTAAAAGATCCAAGGAAACATAAAAACATCTAACAGATATACGAAAAGGCACACAACATCATCACTAATCTTCAGGTAAATGCAGATCAAAACCACATTGACATACCACCTCACGTCTATTAGAACATCAAGAAACGGAAAGCGCAGCTGACAATGTGAGGCAGGGGAACCCTCGCCGACTGCTCCTGGGAATGTCAGTTGGTACAGCCACTATAGAAACTAGCATGGAAGCTCTTCACAAATTACAAATAAAGCTATCACCTAACTCAGTAATCTCTCTGTTGGGTATATCCCCAAGCAATAAATTAGTGCCACATAGAGATATGCACACTGTCACGTTCACTACAGTTGCATTCATAATATTCAAGGTCTTGAAAACAACCTAAGTGTCCACTGAGAGACGAGTAGATATAGAATCTACATACACAAACATACACAACAAGCTGCTATTTGCTTTTAATAAACGGAATTCCAGGTATTTGCAAAAGATAGGTGAGACTAAAGCAGAAAAAGAAAGGGAAAAGTTGTACAATTTCACTGAAATACAGAATCTTAAAAAGCCGAATCACCTGAAGCAGAGAGAAATGAATACAAGGGATTGGAGTGAGAAAGGAAATGGATAAAAAATAGGTAAATTTACAGTTAGGATGCATACGTTTAGAGATCTAACTACAGCTTGAAGATTAGAGTCAATAATGTTTTTATCATACACTAAAAACTTGCTGAGTTAATTTTGAGTGTTTTTACCACAAAATACAATAATAATAATAATAATAATACAATAAAGTAACCATGAAAGTTAACAAACATTTATTAGATCATAATTATTGTTTAACTATATATAAAAATTATATTTTATACCTTAAGAGCCTACAATGAGAATCAATTTAACTTTGTTTTATTTTTCTAACAGACAGAAAGAGGTTTCTTAGACACAATTTAAACTATACACTCAAGAAAATAGAAAGTGAGCTCTTGAGAGAAGCACATTGTAGCTTACAACTGACACTATTTATGGGCTTTGAAGAATTCAAGATCTGAAGTTTGTGAATCCATAGGATGTTCAGGCTAGGTTTGCAGGAGAACAGGAATGGCCTAACCACAAGCAGAAAAGTGAGCCTACTTATAGGCGAGAGGACAGCCCAGTGTGTGGGAGAATGGCACATGCTTAATCTAGTGTATTATTTAAAAATGAGTGGCTTAAAACAATTTGCCTAAGATTATTTTTTGAAAACTTTTAACCTGCTTCTATACGATAAGGTCAGGTTTCCTTCCTTTATCATACCAAATAAACCAATTTATGAACCTTAAGGGATCTTAGGTTCTTGATGCTTGGATCTTAGGTGCTGTGAGTCAAGAAAAAAATAAACTGATCTGAAGGTGACATAGGAAGATGGGTTTCGTTGTATGAAGAACCATTGTTCTTTGATACTATGGAGAAGAGGACAAGGAAGTTACTGACACTTAGTTTCAATGTATCATTACATTAAACAGCACAGGCCAAGAATTACAGGTCAATGCTGGCTCTTCAGAGTGGTAGGACAAACAAAAATAGGCAGCATTTGGCACAAAGCCTTTTTTTTATCTTTAATGTTAACCTTCATTTGTCCTGAGGCATTTACCCAAGTGTAACAGGTGGAGTTTAAGAGCATACAGACTCCTCCCTGTTTTGTCAATAAGAAACCCAATGTTCTCCTATTGTAATTATAGCAATTGCTAAGAAATACACTAAGTAAAGATATCTATGTTTTATGTGGCCATTAAAAAGTTTACCATATAACTAAGAATCTGGGTTCTTACCCTATTTTTCAGAGCTGAAGTTCCACTGAAGTGACTGGCTCCAGATAATATAAACATAAATTCTGAACTATATGAAAGAATATTTGTGCCAGCAAATTAACAAAGCTCAGTAGTTAGAGTACTTATAGGGACATTTTATCCTACAGCAGGAGCTATAAAGAAGCCAAGCTTTGCAGGAGCAGTCCTCCAAAGTGCATTAAAATAACAATGGTAATACACAAAGACAGGCTCAAGGACACATTTTGTGAAAGAGCTAAGGAGACCAGGAATCATGACCTCATGCATACAGGCTAAGATGCTACCGGCACAGCAGGAGAGTTCCAGGAACAGCTGTGCAATGTTTGGAGGCTCTTTTGAATCTCTCTCTGTCCCTCCCTCCCTCCCTCTCTCTCTCCCTCACTACCTCTGCTCCTTCTCTCCCTCCCTTCCCCTTCCTCTTCTTCTCCTATTTTCTTCCCTCTCTTTCCCTCTCCATCTCCCTCTCCCTCCCCAACATCTGTGACTATAATCTATTTCAGCTTTTGGTTATACTTTCCTAGAGGGTGTTTAAAATCAAGTCAAAGTAAGAATTGTGTTAATAAAATTAATGTATATATTTTACCCCAGGTAAGGCTCTCAGAGTGGGGCTATTTCATAAGTGAATAAGTAAATAAAGCACAGGTCTAACAAAAAATCACAGAAATAATAAAATTTAAAAAAATTTTTAAGAAATAAAATAATTTAGGTATTTGTTAAAATTCAACATGCTGTCATAGAAGATACTGTTAAGCTATGTGATAAAACTACTTAGCTTTAAAATGTATTACAAAAGTATGAATCTAATTAAGCATAAGAAAAAATAGAAAGACAACTGGAAATTAAACATAAATTAGTAATACATGATATAGAAAGTCATAAATTAAAATCTATACAATGAAAAATTTTAAGAGGCTAATAAAATTGGTAAAAAATAATTAAGAAAATGTACAATTGAGGACTGGTACAATTACCAATCCTAACATTCAGCAATTAATCTGAATATTCTATGCAATTTTATGCCAGTAAATTGGAAGATTATTTAACATAGGCACATTATTTTGTGTCACCAGACTTTAACAAAACATGGCTTTACACTATAAGAAAAAAAAAATCTGAGTAATCCAAAAATTAATGACAACATGGAATCTATATTTTACATCCTCCCACAAAGAGATCACAAAGACCAGTTGGTTTCACTAAACAATCATACCAAATACTTCAGGAAGAAAAAACAATTATACACAGTTATTCCAGGAAAGGGCCAGGGACTTAGCTCAGTGGTTCCAGTGCCTGTCTTTCAAGTACAAGGGCCTGAGTTCGATCTGCAGTAACCACAATTATTCTAAGGAATAAAAGTATCCTTCTTAATTTACTAGGACACCCTGACTCTGATACCAAATTCTGATTAGTACATTATAAGTAAGTAAAATTTATATCAACATAGGTCATGGATGAAACAAAGGTACTAAGTCCATCAAACCAAATGCAAATACATTTAACCATCCTCTCTATCTGCCTGTCTGTATGTCTATATGATGCAAGCAATTCGGATCCATATGCTCAGCTTCATTTGCTTACCACCAGTTAAAGCAAACGAGGCCATTTATTTTGATGAGAAGAATAAAAAGATTTATTCAAAGCTAGTACAAAGGGCTTTATTTGCTCAAATTACCATCTTCTTTTCTATACATGTCTAGGAGTCTTTCATAGCAATGTGCAGGGTAGGGGATACTATAATACTCACCTCATGCTCACTTCATCACTCCTGGACCTCTTCCACTGTATCTCTTCAATTTCTCCATAATGGGAACACCCTTACCTTCTGAGGCCAGTAGCTGTATCTTCTGTCACTTCATCTGGTCCAAGGAGTTGTTGGATATGTGTTCAAGAGGATGTCTGAAGGATATGGCTTATCTCTAGAAGAAAAAATTTAACTTCTGTTGTTCAATTTTGTTTCACCAGATGCGTATTCACCTATATACATACATGCAGCTACATATAGTTCCTTCTCACATATTGATAATGCATATTACAGACATATATATTTACAGAGCCATGATACATTGATATTATTCCTACTAAAGAACATGATCTTAATAAAAGCAACCCAATTCTCCATGTTACCATAATAATAGCATGATCACTCAAGTGGAAACAAAAAATTGATACAATGATTCATTCTTTACAATTATGTAAAATCTTTATTAAAATACTGAGCTCTTATTGATGTCATAAAATTTTCACAGACTTAGTGGTTTAAACTAGTGGTTATGCTTTTTATTTTATTCGTAGATTCATAATAATTATATTTATTTGGGAAGTCAGTACATATTTATATATTGCTGTATAACAATAGACTATTACTATTACATTAATAGATAATATAACATAATACATTATTTTATTATGTATATATTAGTTATTAATAGGCTATGCTATTAATTAATATTATTGATATATTGTATATATTATTTTCAGCATATTTTATTCTAATCCTATATATATGTAAGATATATATATATGTATATATGTAAGCTATATATCATATATATATACACACACACATATATATTTTTTATTGACTTATTTATTTGTTCACATTGCTTACAATTAATATCAGGCCATGGGTGTATGGCGTATTAAGCATAAATGAATTTCATGTTTAAATTTGTGTTCCATCCTCAAGTAAATGCAAGCATTTCAAAATGTCACAAGGGCAAAATCTGAAATATTTTTATTGCCAATCACTCAGAAAAAGGATAATGAGCCTGCACAAGGGTCAGAATAAAAATATTACTCCCTTGTTCCCTTCCTCCTCATAACTGTAAATAATATAATTGTTCATGTAAAACACCTTTAAAAAGTGAGAAATAAAGCATAATAAGGGTAAGATTTCTGGACACTTGATCAATCTACAGTATCAATTTAATTTCTATGCACAAGTAACAAATTATTAGATCACATAATTGAATTATACCATTCATTCTGACATAACATGTTAATTACCTAAGAATGAATTTAATAAAAATTTTTTCCAAGAAAATGTAAAATACAAAATATTATTGAGAGAAATTTTAAAGGGCTAAATAAGTGAATACATACACTTTCTTCATGGTTGTAACTCCAATATCATAAATATGTTATGCCTTCTAAAACTAATCTATAGAATGAAGGTAATTTCAATTAAAATACCAACTTTTTCTTTGCAAAATTTTACAACTTGATTTGAAATACAGATAAGATATACAAAATCAAGAATAATGGTAAGACAAAATCTTAAAAAGAGCATATAGGAAAGAATTATTGTACCACATGTCATAAGTAATTTAATATAAAATTAGAATCATAAGCTTATAGAATTGGTGTTATAAATAGTAATAGATCAATGGAACAATATCAGCATTACTTTAAGACACATTATAAAGTTGTAAGGAAATAATTTTTTAACAGTGGTGAAGAGATCATTTCATATTACTGTGGGGAAAGTTAATTTTAGCCTCATTTTAAAAATAAAAGTAATCCATGAGTGAGTAATAGATTGAAATTTTATGAAAATAAACTAAAGATCTCTTAGAAATAATGAGAAATTTCATAAATTTTCAGTAGAGAAGTCATCAAAAATAAAAGACTGAAAATTAAAAACTTCTACCCATCAAAGGACACCATTAAAGGGATAAAAAGAGAGCTAGGGAAGAAGCAATATGCAAAAGAACACATTCTAAAAATGTACCAAGCAAGCTTGCCAGTGATAAGAAAAGACAACCCAACTGAAACATAGGCAAGAGTCATGAACAGGCACTTTTGCAAATATATGATATGCAAACAACAAATAAAAATATCACTCAGGATCATAAAAATTAAAAATAAAATCACATTATGATTCCCTACTAATCTAACAGGAAAGCAAAGACTCAAGAGTTGGCACTGTCACATACTGGGAAAGCATCTGGTGTTCGCTGAAGAATGCAGATAACACCGATTTGCACGTTTCTTCAGGGACTCACCAACTGCCCCCGTTCCACTGCCCTTCTTCCTGCACACACGGCTGGGCTACATTTCTGTCTCTTGCTAAGGCCATAAAACTAAGCTGTGGCAAGGAAGGTGCACGATTTAAGAAGTCACTTGCATATCTTGGCCGCCCACAACATTCCAATATCTTTTCCCCATTCAACAGCCAGACAAGGGTGTTCAAAGTGACCTTAGAAATGATATTGATGAGGATAGTTTCTAAGAACAAAAGCACACTCTTAATCCTATCTCTTTAACAGATTACATGGGGATCCTAAATAGACTTCTACAGTACGAACCTACTAATATTTTATTATCAGTCCATTAAGGAAGTTAACGTTCTTGTTGCTAGTACATACAAACAACAAAAATATACAGACATATACACAGAGATATACATAAATTTCTCTCAGGCTGGTTTTGATTCAGATTGTCACACCTGACTGAAAACATACCCTGAAAGTTCCTTCTCTAGTGAACTTCTCATAACATCCGCAGCACAAGTTGAACATCCTTGTGCATGCCCCGTGACTCTTAGGTCTGCCCTAGTTAAGAGGAAATACAGAGTAGTCTGCACAAGTGCCAAGTCCAAGTGCACTTCTCGTAAGTTCAATAACATCCCTGTATTTGTTGGCTGTGTGAGATGAACACACTATAACAACTTCGAGGGGGTTACTTTTCTCAACTTTAAAAAGATATGACACCAAGAATTGGGACAAATAGTCTACGGAAATAAATCCTGCTGTTCTACTTCACTATGAACCCCAACTGTGCCCCAGTTGTTGCTAACATGGTGAATTATGTGCAGCAATAGCAAAAGTTGTGATGCAAAGCTCAGAGTTCAGACCAGGCCCTGCGTTCACTTTCTGCCTCCTATTCATGACCATGGTCTTTTTTTTTTTTTTTTTGCTTTGTAGTTCAGGCTAGCCCTGAACTCACTATGTAGCTCAGGCTGACCTTGAACTCCTAGCAATTCTCCTGCCTCTGCCTCGTGAGTGCTGAGATTACAGGCGTGAGCCACCACTTCCAGCATTGTGCTGTGTGGTTACCAGGATCAAACTTGGGACTTTGCACTTGCCAGGCAGACACCAGAACCACTGAGCTAAATCTCTGGCCCTGTGGCCTATTTTTCAATTGAGCTGCTTGTCTTTTCTTACTGCTAGTGAGCTTTCTCACTATATTCTGGGAATAAATTATCTTACATTTCGCTTTTGTCCATTTTGTTCCTTATTCCTTTCATGGTGTCCCTCGATGGATAGAAGTTTTTTATTTTCAAGTTTATATTTTTAATCCTTTATTTTTAATGATTTCTCACTATGCATTTAGGAATAAACTCATTAATTTCCAAAAGATATTTAATTTTTATTTAATTTTATTTTTTAAATTTTTGATTTATTATTCATCTATGGATTACTTTTGTGGTTAAATTATATAAAAATTACAGTTTGAAAAACATTAAAAATTCACAACAAACTAATAAGAGAAAAACAGTTTTCTATAAGCTTCCTCTATTGTTACAGTCTCTTCTACTCAGCATCTATTACAGCTCTTAAACCTGAGTCTTGTTTGTTGCCTACAGAGTAACGATTTTTATTCATATTTCTCCAAAGAGTCATTTACTACATAGAATTTCTCAACAAAATCATTACCAGGAAAATGGAATTATCATCAAACTTGTCATAAATCGCATTCAGAAAATATTACTTTAAGTCATTTAAAACTTTGAAAAGTTATTTATACTCCATCCTGCTTTTAAAATATTGACCATTCAAACAAATCCAACCCCTTGAACTCTGGTGCTTTTGTGTCAACTTGGAATGCACTGAGTACATACAGACTGTTGAGTAGCGGATTTGCGTCAGACCCCATCATGAGCCAAACACACTGAAAATAATCAGCATTATGTGAAGGCTACTGCTATAAAGGTTAATCACATTGTTAAAGAATTATATGCACAAACTATGGAGTTTGGTTTACCAACGGCCAGGTACCATGCCTAGGCAAGCAGATTCATGAAATTAATTAGCATACTAGGAAATACATACATAGTAGCTAAGAGTTTCTATGCATTTTCTAGGATTTTGACTATCACAGTTCTCTAATGGTTTATAGGATAATGAACATGTTACATTCAATTCATTCTCTTATATCACTGCCCAGTGTTGTTCTAACATGTGTCTTACTGGAACTGTTGCAGAAAAATCATGAAAGGAAAGTATGTGTCTTCTATAATGCTCTTTAAAAAGCTCTTTTAATAGTGTTTATTGCGGATATAATCTATAGTTCTGGATTTTTTCCTTGGATATCTCAGCTAGAATGTGCTTCAAATAGGAATTATACAAAGAAGAAAACAACAAAACAAAAAAATTAAAATACAAGAAAATGTTTGTGGAGTAAGATCACCATGACCTAGACAAGGTGGCTGGTAGAAAAGCTTTGTTCATGAGTTCAGGGAATACAGACTGAGTAGAAAGGATATGATCACTCCAGAGCCTAAGTAACAAGACAAAGATATGATCCCCAACTCAGAAAGTAAGGTGGAGGTGAAAGAGTACAATACGCAGGAAGGGAACTTTAAGATGTGTACATAGAAACTGGAAAGACATGCTGAGACTTCATTTGGGCAATTCCTGCCACAGTAGTATTCTCTCATGTCCAGGAGGATCTTGCTGGACTTCTGTCATACAAAGGATTAGCACAAACCAATTCCCTGGCTGGAGATGAAGCGATAACACAACATCAGTGTTAGGAGTGGTGAGGCTCCTCATCATTCCATGGACAGACATTTTTTAAACATGGTTTGATTCAGTTTTAGTAAAAATGTTCATCCTACAGTGTCTTTCTGTATGCTACTTGCCATAAAACAAGTGTGAGATGAGACCACACAGTCAACTGAATATGCAAAGAAATAGGGACATTAAATTCAAAGGTATAATTTGGAAATGGTAGCAATGTAGACGATGGTCTAGAATTGAAATTTTAATCTTCTTCAAAAGTAACATCTAGAATCTTGGCCAGCCGCACAATATACTGAAACATAGAAAGTTAGAAAGGACTCAACAATCACAAGCACCTTCACATCTCCATCACACCCTCACACTTCCACTGCTACGGACCCATCTCCTTATAACCCAGCAGCCAAGCTGTTTCCAAGATCAGAGGCCCTGATGAATTATGACTAAATATTCCTTCACAGTTATAAGTCCGCTGAACCTTACTGCAAGGTGACCAGGCAATTGTGCTCTAGAGCTATCCCTCGAAATCTGCTGCCATGGCTGGGTCACTGTCTGCAGAGACACTAGCTGAAGCTAAGGCCACACACAGTGAGACTGACAGAGATGCAGTGAGGCTAAACAAAAACTTCATCAGTAAGCCAGAGAAGAGTCACTTTGAAGAGCTCTGAAACTGAGAAAATAACGAAGGACCTCTCTCCCAGGTTACAATAATCTAGTTGATTGTTCATACTTTTTCCATCGAAAAATAAAGGTCAGGTATACAAGGAAAGATCCTGACAGGACAGTGAGGAGGTGATTCCCCTATTAGATTCACCTGACAGCTCTTCCGCATCCTGATCTGCATATAAGACCTGAGCTGGCACCTGGGACGCTGCTGTCCTGGACATCGGCACAGAACCTTCCACAATGCTCGCTCTCCAGCTCCTGCTCAGGGCCAGCCCTGCAGCCCTGCTCCTGGTTTTGTGCCTGCAGCTGGGGATCAGCGGAGCTCAGGAAGACACGTGAGCCAAGCCCTTCTCCTTTCTGCACAGAACTCATAGGAAGGGACCTCTCCTAAAATAGAAATAGACAGGAACCTTCAGGAAGATTTTTAATCTTTCCTGACTACTCCAGGAGCTTTCATGGACCTTGTGGTGGGTTTCTTATCTTTAATCAAGGAAGATCCATCAACCCCTTACATGTCCTCTGTGAACTTCTGGGTTACCTGTGGAATAAGGATTGTCATGGACACAGAGACTGTAATTAACACTTAATCTTCTCCAAGCCATATGTACATACACCTGTAATTCCACCACTCAGCAGAGTAAATGAGGAAAATCACCATGAGTTTAAGGGTCAGCTGTGCTACATGCTGAGTTGAACACAGGCTTGAAAGACAAAGCAGAATGTTGTCTCTTAAAACACAAAATTAACTGTACTATTCATCTCTGGACTACAGACCGTCTTCAGCTTTCCTGTTCCGAGTTCTGCCCCACAAAGTTTACATTTCTGCACTCTGCTTCATACAAGATAGGGTGCAGAGGTCCAGGAGTTCTAACAGCAGCTTTGCACAGCTTTGCTAGGACTCATTAAAGGATGAGATGCCCTTATATCATCACCTCATGTTCTGGGGTTCAGGAAGCCTACATACACCTTAGATCATTTTTTCCCTTAAACCACAAAATGAATACTAAGGTTTCTTAATAATATCCACACTCAGACTTTGGATCACAGGTTCATAAGTCAATATTTTCAATGTCTTAATTTAAATAAAGCAGAAAAGCAGAGAAGTAAAATGAACTATAAATTGGGACAAGGTGTCAGAGGAGACACAGGGATACTCAGCTTTCTCTGTAGCATGAGCCCTGAGAGTGAGTTTCTGGACCATGATCACGGAGGTCTCTGTGAGGCCACAGCCAAAGTCTTGTCTGGGAAGAAACTATTCAGGCTTTTGTCAAGCTGGTGTAATGCAGGCAAAGAACCCCAGAAACCCTATGTGGGGATGGGTTCAGATCCAAATGTTTACAAGTAATTTAAGGCATTATACTTTAATTTTTTTCTTTTTTATGTTTAATTTTTTTCCAGTAGAAAAAAATGAAACTGCTTAGTTTTCAACAAAAATAAATCCACACAAAACATCCAAACCAAACCACACATATTAGATCTTGGAGGAGCTGATGCTGAGCAGTTGACCAGACCCACCATCGCCTCCTTGGTACCGTCCCTCTCCCTCTTGACAACTTGTGGTGCCACCCTCTCCCATGGACTCATCTCTCATCTCTGTGACCTGTTTTATTCCTTTTAGAAGCAGTCGGAGGACAGTAATACTTGATATGGAGCTGCCACAGACAACAACACCAAATGATGAGGTCACTTTGACACTTAAAGTTGCGACAGAATTGAAAGAATGTATGGTGGTAAGTAGAGGCCTGTGGGGTGACCTCAAGGTATATCTGACTGCAGGACAAATCTGTCTCTGTAAAATCTAATCTATACAGGCACAATGTAATAAAAGTTACACCTTAATACTGTACAGTATACACATGATGTTCATGTAATATAACACATTATATATGTTAATATAACATATTATATGTTCAGGTAATATGACATATTGTATAGGTTAATATAACATATTACATGTTATATTATATGTTAGTGATAGCTGTATCAAATGTATTATATGTTATATTACATGAGATTAAAGTAATTGTGAGATCTAGGGAAAGTTGACTATCTTAACCATACAGATGAAAAAATTCTGGTCAAGGACATTTGAAGGAAGATAAAAAAAGAATGAATGGGAAGTGAGAGAAAAAGTGAAAAGATGCAAGTGCTGACAGAGAACAGGCGCCCATCTCACCGTCTCTCAGTGTGGTGACAGGGGATGGAGTGTGTCCGGGCCGCTCTCAAGAACACAAAGCAAACTCACACAGCAGGTCTCAGCACGTGGTACAAAGAGGACCTGCAGGATTTGGTGCACCCCGTCCTGTACACTTGGCAATGTGTCTGCTTTCCTCTCGCCATTTCTCACCTCTTTTGCTCCATCTCTCCAGTAGCTGATTTTAGTCTAGGCCTCATCGGCCCCTACAGAGAAGAATATGCTGCTGTTCCTTCTCATAGCTCACACCTGATAGAGGGAAGTCAAATCTCAAAAACTATGACAGGGCTTTTCAAATCATGGTGCCCCTAAAACCCACCTGCTGATCTTATCAAATGACAGAATCGGATTCAGTGATCTGGGAGAATTAGAGCGTCTAGATTTGTAGCAGGCCGACAGAGCATGTGGAGCCATATATGGTGACTTTTGTTGTAAAATGAGGTAACCTCATGGTTTTCTAACTTTGTGTTTTATCATAAATGGAGATGAAAGTATGGAAAGTGAATATATGTTGCATATGATAAACCTCTGTGATAATAATGGTGTTTGGCTATGATAAATAATGAAAGTTGCGACAGAATTGAAAGAATGTATGGTGGTAAGTAGAGGCCTTTTCACTTGACTCCTGGAAAAAATGATAGCTGTATAAAATATACTCAAGTCATATCATATAATAAGTAATCAATGACATTAGACTTTAAATTAAATTCAGATGCAATGAAATACATTAGTCCTTTTAAAACCTTAACAATTTAACAAATCTTAACCTAATTCTTAACAATAAAAGAATCTCTTTAGTCTGAGTCAAGTAAATGTAAATAAGAAAGAACTTGTACAAAAATAAATTTGCTAACTTTAATCAGATAATTTTATGTGTAGCATTTAATAAAACATCTTTTAGACATCTTCATGTTTTAAACCCTCAGGAAAATAGAATTTGTCTATGAGTATAAAATGTCTACCACCTTCTTTTCTATCAAATTCAATGTTTCTACAACTCATTTTCATAAAGTGAAGTCTTAGATCCATACTCTTTTTAAAAATAAAAAAGATGGATTATACCTATAATTATGTTTTGTATATAAAAATTGTATATCTTAAGCTAAACAAATAACTTATTAGCCACAATGCTTAAGCATTTTTTGATAGGGACTATTTTATGGATCTCATAAATCCTTTGGTTGTTCTCATGAAAAAAATGCTTTTAAATGCAAAAAGTGAGTTAAGTTACTTACAAGATGAATGAATAACAATGATATAAAGGAAGTAAAATAAATGTGAAACAACACTACATGTGTTTATTGATGAAATGGCTGGAAAAGCAATACTTCTGAGCTATAAACCAATTACGTTTCATCTTCTGAAGGCCTGTTCTGTGAGGACTGCTGTTGCCCGGTTTGAGGAAAGAGGCGCAGTAACTGTGTCAGACTTTCACATACCTGGCACCTCACAGGCTGGACAGAAAATGGATTCTGGTTGTTTAATTTAAACTATGTGAATGTTGGAAATTCTGACTCACAGTGATATCTTCTTGCAAATACAGAAAAGAGATAAACAACACAGTGCAGGCTGCTCTGAACTGCAGCCCTCCACAGGCCATCTGAGCAGCATCCAATGGTGAGAGCGCTGGCACTTCCTGTGGGCTCAGAGCACTCAGCGCAGAGTTGCCAAGGAAGAGAGCCAGCTCCGGGGATGGGCAAGGCAGGTGGCTGCAGCACTGCCAACCCAGCCCCAGGCAATGTCCTCTTCAGCTTTTTAAATTAGCCCATGTTTACAGTATATCATGCTTACTTCTTTGTACGCAGTTGGTACATATCCATGACACATCTGAATTTCTTTTTTCATCTCTTTTCTTTTCCTTTTCAACCTCTCCACTTGTCTTTCTTTTTTTCTTTTTTTTCTTTTTTTTTTTTTTTGAGATATTTTAAGCTATAAAGTGCCATGAATCATTTCCTTCTTCTTTGCTATGAAATCACATGTTCTGGTGATCTTAATGTATTTAATGTGTTTCACCAAAAAAGAACAGTGCATATCTGCTAAGGCTTGGGAAAATGAATGAATTTCTTTTCATTTAGATATGTTACAGTTCACTTATTCATACCCTGAATATTCTGGCTTGACAGACCTAGAGAAATTTCCTGTTTTTACAGTAAGTACACACTGAAATTGATACATACAATAAACTGAGATTTCAAAAGTGCCAGGTTCTGAGTTTGATCTCTGATACAAACAAAAATTTTTTTAAGACACGCTTTTTTTTTTTTTTTTGAGTCTCACGTTTTTTAGTAGAGGTTGTTCCTGAGCTCACTGTGTAGCCCAGGAAAGCCTTGAAGTCACAACAATCCTCCTGCCTCATCCTCCTGACTGCTAGGATTATAGGCATGAGCCTATAAATATATTTTTTTTAAACCCTAAGATCTTTTTTTTTAATTTTTTTTACCTTTATTGGTACATTACATATATGCATCATGATTACACTCCCTAATGGGGATTTGTACCAGTACAAGACACAACTTAATTCTCATTTTTTCCCATAGCCCTACCCACTTTACCGCCCCCCATATACATAAAATTTGTTTCCTTACTTTTTTGTTATAATCTCATTATTTTTCCCCCTTCACCCTATTTTACTCTGAGCATTTTCTATTTCACAGTATATAACATACAATTCTAGGACTCATTTACATCTTTATTTTCTCATACCAAAGAAAAGATGCGATATGTACCTATCTGTGCCCTATTTATTTCACTTATGAAGATATCCTCAAGGTATGTCCAAGTAGAAATGATTCAAACTTATCCTTTCACACTAAGATCAGGAACAAGACAAGGATGTCCTCTCTCACCACTTCTGTTCAATATAGTTCTGGAAATACTAGCCATAGCAATCAGGCAAGAGAAAGAAATAAAAGGAATAAAGATTGGAAAAGAAGAAGTTAAATTGGCATTATTTGCTAATGACATGATACTCCATCTAGAGGATCCTAAAAACTCAATTAAAAAACTGCTGGATCTAATCGCCAATTTTAGCTGCATAGCTGGTTACAAGGTCAACGTTCAAAAATCAATAGCCTTCATTTACACAAACAGTAGACCCATTGAGATAGAAATTGGGGAGTCAGTCCCTTTCACAATAGCACCCCAAAAAATAAAATACCTAGGAATCAATCTAACAAAGGAGGTGAAAGGCCTCTGCTCTGAAAAAAAACCCTAAGATCTTAAGTTGCCAAGTACTCTCAACTTCTGATACAGAAAAGTAAGGAAAGAAGGAGGGAAAAAACCAAGGAAGGGAGGGAGGGAATGAATGAGAAAGGAAGGGAAGGACAGATGATGAGATGGACAGAGAGAAAAAGAAGAGACAAACAAACACAGAAACAAAGGATTTCCTCTCCAGATTTCCTTAGTTATCTAAGAGCTAGTCTTGAGAAGTAAAGGTGCGATCTCACAGTGAAGGCAAATGGCAGTGAGAGGAGAAACTTTAACAACCGAGAGCCACACAGTGAGAATGGAGCACAGGGTCTTCACCAACCTGACAAGAAGACCTGACCTTGGCCTCTACTCATCAATAGGCAGGCTGCCTTCTCAGCAGGACACAGAGTAAAACATGATGCAGGCAACCCTGGCTGTCACAGTGGGCAACCCTGGCTGCATACAAGAGGAAGAAGTTCTGTTAGAGATCACGGGGCCTGATTCCAAGTCTCAGGAAAACAGCAGCAAGCTGAGATCCTGCATCTATTTTTTTTTAACTCAAGCATATGAAAACAAAGATCTGGAAGAAAAGCACTGGCAGCATGTTGCACAAGAGGTTTTGTCATGGGACAGGGCTGCAATGCAATGGTTTGTTATGTGATACAGTCTCACAGTCGTATCAGAGAAGAAGGGACACAATGGCCACTGCAAACATCTCTGAGAACAAACTCTTTTAGTTCTGCTGACTGTTGTCCTGCAGAATCTGCTCTGAACTCTACCCATGAATTCCAGGAGCATGGGGACAACTGTTCCCAAGATTCCTTCATCATTGCACTCAGATTAACCACTGCTTAGGCCAGAGTCTCCCACAGCCAAATTTCCAGAATCCCATTAATAACTAAGTAAACTAAGTACACCTGCTTGCTAATAGACTATTATCCCAAGAGGAAGCCTGTGGACTCCATCTTCCTGCTCCCTTCCAAACCACATGCCCACACTTCATGCAGGAGTTAAGGGACAGAAAACAAAGGAACCCCACATTGACTAGCTCCTGCAGTGACACTAAGAATGCGGGCTTTGGTAGCTCCACCTCCAAGTTCTCCATCTCTTGTCTTTCCTCCCTTTCCTATTTGTCACACTAACACTGGGTCCTCTCCTCCTACCAGATTAAAACTTACCTCACAAGTGACAAGCCAGTTGAAGGCTCCTTCAACTATAAATACACTGCCTGCCTATGTGATGACAGCCCAAGAACCTTCTACTGGGACTTCTACAGCAACTGTAAGTACAGGCATTCTGTAAACCAGGGCTTGTCCACCACTGAGAGAAAAAGCACAAACAGAAGTGTCACAGGAAAAAGCCGCGGGTGGTGTTCACAAAAGCAGCCTGGGGAGTTGAAAGATAAAGCCCCGCTGCCAACAGGGTGGCGCTGCATGAGAAAAGCTAATCAAGAAGACCAATTTGCAATTGACTTGGGAGAACTGAGCCCCACTATGGAGATACCTGATGCCACCAAAAACACAGGGCCCTGCAAAGTGTGTGAGATGATCATTGTGCTCCTCTTTTCCAGACACCATAAGAGTTGCAGCGGTGGTTGACATTGTTCGGGAGCTGGGTATCTGCCCCGAGGATCTAGCAGTGGTGCCTATTCGATCAAACCGGTTTTATGGTATAAGAACCCTGTATATACAATAACGGAAATCTTGTGTGTCTCACAATGTCAGTGTAGTTTTTTTTTACATCAGCATGGTGGGGAACTCACTCCAGGTTTAAAATAAACTTCAACAAGCTTCCTGTGTTCTGTTGTTCCTCCAAATTCTCTCTTATAACCCTTGTAGTACACTGAATTATTATAACCATGCATCAATTTTTTAAACAGTTATTTTTGGCACTTGCTTTCTATTCCTCATAAGGTCTTTTATTGTGTGCTCAACACTTGGAGAAGTCTATAAGTGGAAGTGACAACAAATGTAAACTCAGAGCAGCTAACTTAGAGGTGCCAAATGTCCACCAGCTACAAATACAAATCTAGGAATCTTCTGTAAAACCAGTCAGGCACATCTGGGGAGTTACGTGACCATGAGTACCAAAGGGCAGGATGTATTCAGCATGTAAAATGTTCTTATGCAACTATGTGAGAAATGCCTTCCGCAAGATAAAGTCAGTCCTTGCATTTAAGACAGCAAGGTACAGTATGTTCTACTGAACCATAGCATTTGGATTTCCATTTCTGAACTTGAGGAACAGGAGAATTCAGTGCTAAAGAAACAAAAATGGAGCTGAAATGAGAGGCTGTAGCATCACAGAGCACAGGGCAGAAAGGATAGAATCTTCTCTTAGCTGTGCCTGTCTTGAACTCAGCACTCAGAATCCAGAGTCAGAGAGGAACTTGGAAAATCATCTAGATTTTTTCAGGTCACTGCAGACGTATGTGAAAATATATATGTATATACATATACATACACACACACACACACACACACATACATTATACATATATTTTTTAAGCTTTTTTGAGACAGGGTCTCACTTTTGTAGTTCAGGCTAGCCCTGAACTATGTAGCCAAGGCCAGTCTTACAGCAATTCTCCTGCTTCTGCCTCCTGAGTGCTCGGATCAAGGTGTGAGCCACCACTTCTGGGACCTTGTGCTTGCCAGGCAAACACCAGAAGCACTGAGCTAAATCCTTGGCCCTGGAAATATATATTTAATATAATGTTCAAGACTAACACAGGCCAGGGCCGGGGAGTTAGCTCAGTGGTTCCGGCGCCTGTCTTGGAAGCACAAGGACCCGGGTTCGATCCCCAGTATCCACATACCATACTGGGCATGGAGACTCACGCCCAGCAGCAACCAGTACCACATACCACAGTGCCGGGCATGTGGCTCACGCCTGTCATCCCAGCACTCGGGAGGCAGAGGCAGGAGGATTGCTGTGATGTGAGTTGGAGGCTGAGCTCAGGGCCAGCCTGAACCACAAAGCGAGACCCTGTCTCAAAAAACCAAAAATAAAAATACTAAGACAGGCCAATATTTTTCCTTTTCCTGTATCTGAGCAGTTCAGAGAGAATTTTTGTACTGATTGAGTAGCTCCTTCTACTGATTCTTGAGCCTAACCTTGACATTTGGAGACATTACTCTCACCATATTATCACAATCACACAAATCTATTTCCTCTCTCGGCAAAAATATGAGGACAGAGCACGAGGCTGTTCTGTGCCCAATTAAAGTTAAATCTCAAGAGGCTTACTGAGGACAGTTATTACAGGGGACTATGCGTGTTCCTGCCTCTGCAGGGAGAACAGTTTGAACCACCAAGCAGGAATTTAAAAGGCAAGCGAGCAAACAAACTCTAGTGTGGTGGTAATTATGCTTTCTAATTCTTCTGTCTCTTTTTTTCTGGGCGGAGTGTTGCTAGAAAGTTCACCAAGTGGTATCAATATTGCTTACAGAAAACTTATCTCACTGTTCTGTGTCTCCTAACCCCGTCCTTTATCTATTTTAGTTTCCTGGGCCATATGCTTGTCACATAAGGCCTTGGCCCCTAGAAAGTTCTGTAATGCAAATGTCTTTACTGTTCCCTCTGTTGAACTATTCAGTCTCTCTCTGATGGGCCTAAAATCCTTGACATTTGAAATATTAATATCCTTGAATTCTTAATAATTGCTCTTTTCCCCTATAACCCATTTCATTTGCACAGTACAATTAGGAGCTCTGGGACCACTCCTCTCCACTCACCTGTACCTGGACAATACACCAAACCCAATCCTTTCTCCCAAGTGCCACTGCATACAGACAGAAACATAAACAAAGGCCCAAGTGATTTCCAAACTTCTAAGCCAGGATGCATGGATGATACACCTGTGGAACTAAAGGTAATGCCCTTTCTTCAGGTGGACCTCATTAAATGGTCACTTATGTGGACTGATTTCCATATATCCAATTATAACAGAGTGAATTTTGGGGAAGGGTATGCAGAGTAGATGTTGGGGATAGGCCTCGGTGCCCTGGCATTCAGGTTGGACGTCATACTCTGAAAGCTCCAGTGGGAGGTGCTCTAGGCGTTGTTCACATGTCAAGCTCTTAGCTCGATGAGCCCCTCTCCTGCCATTCTTCTTTGCTCCTGTATGAGTGTGACCACCTGTCTCCTTCTCACACATGGAGTTTCCCTTGAGCTGGCCCAAGATTGCTCTTTCTGAGTATATGCTCTTTCCCCTTTTAAACTTCATTATACTTACCTGCTTTTCCTTCCTGTTACATGCCACATCCAAGTCTTTGGTCACTGAATAAAACAATCTGAAAATCTATCCAGGGACCCCATCACCCACAGTACCACTGTCATTACTGTCACTGCAAAAGCCTGAATTTGATGGCCTCTTAAAGCCAAACACAGAAAGACAAAATTTGACACATGATTTCAAAGCACAAATTTAGATCTCCAAACAAAGACAAGACTTCAAAAAACAGTCAGAGTAGAAGGAATCTAACTGCTGCCATTCTGAACTGAGCAGAGATCACCTGAAACCCCAAAGCTCTGTATGTTTTCAAGCCTTGCTCTGGCAGGTAGCCACACCCACTTTTCTCTGAACTCTCCCTCTCCAAAGCCTCATTTTGGCCTTTCCTTTCCACAGCCACCTTGATGCCTAGGACCTTATATAAAAACTGAGAGCCTGGATAGCATTGTTAAGCCTGGCCTTCAAACAGTAGAATGTCTTTCAGGAAGAAAACGTGCTCTGAGTCTCAAAACCTGTCATTTAGTAACTCATGGTATAAAACCTGTGTTGCGAGCAATAGAACTCAACCAGAATAGAAAGTCATGGGACAATCAATATGCTCATAATAGGAAATAAACTCAGCTAATAAAAGAGGAAGAATGAGAAAAAGAAGAATGACAAGTAACTAATAAAATAATTAAGGTGTGATTATTAGTATGGGTTTCTAAGAAAGGATCTTTTCATTTCTTTCCCAAATAATGAATGGACCTTCTCATCCAGCATAAACACTACAATTTATTACATGGTTTGAACATGATTTAAGTGAGCTCATTCAGGTTCCTGTTCCAGAAAGCTGATTTCCCTTGTTGTAAAATGAGCAGGATAGTGAAGAAGGATATAAGAAATAAAAGTAGAGATCAGGTCATAATCTTAAAATTTTAGCTTAAAAAGAAGAAAAAGTTTACAATGTTTCCCTTGTTAGTTACTCCTAAATTTCTACATCACAAAAAAATGAAAATTAAGATATGTCATGTAATAGTACAAATTCTCAATGTTGAATATATACCTATAAAATCAATTTTTAAAAATAAAAAGTACAATAGAATATCCACTTGCCTTTCTCCACTACTGCAGAAAAGGCCCTATCTTTCCATTGTAAACTGAACTTGATCTTTCTATAGATTAAAAAATTTCACAGATTTCCAAACCCAAAACCACATAAATACATTTATATAGCCCCATTCAAATGAACCTTTCTTGAGAGTAAACTTCTTCTTCCTGAGGGTATACTTTTTCAATTATGACTAAAAAACATTCTAATGACTCAATGATGTATCTCCAATTAGTTTCCATGAAATCAGGTAGTTAACCCTGTTTGGTGGGTAAGTGTGTGGAGATTCCCACCTATTCCTTTTAGTCTCCTCAGCCCCATTCAGAGACACCACAAGGTTTATAAGGTGAATCCTAGCAGAAGGTGGTTTAGGACATTGGGTTTTCACCCAAAGAAGGAATTAACATAGCAATTAAAGGACACAGAGTGTTCCTATGACAGCAAGTTATTATACAAAAAGACAGGCACATCATTACACTAACTTTCTTCTCACTGAATGATCTCTCCCTCTTGCACAATATTCTGCCATGTTTCCAGCTGCCACATTGCAGTGCAGCCTTGAGAGATCCTTACCGGAGCTGACTCATGATGGTTGGAATTTCAGCCTCCAAAACTGTGTGCTCAATGAACCTGTTTCTTAGTAATTTACCCAGGTTCCATATTTCAACAGAGCAACAGAAAAAGAATAACTGCACTTTGGATTGAAAGCTTTCAGGAGATCAGGCCTATGGCCAGTGTACTAATCACTGGACAGCAGAAGAGGTTATATCTATGCAGTTCGATGAAATAAATGAATCCATGTATCTCTGACAATATGGCAAGACCAGACCAGAGTGCCATTTCCTCCTACAGCATGGAAGACAATTTAAGAGCCAGTCCAGCTAAACCTGCTTCTCAGTGAGGACCAGAAGAATAGATAGGGTTCTCTCAGCTGGGAAGGAGAAAGGTAGACTAACATCATGCCAGCATGGAAGAATAGGAAGATCCAGATGCTTCCTTGTGCAGTTTCTCATGTAATTTCACTGCCTCAATCTTGGGAACACACAAGCACAGCCTCAGGATTAGTCCGACTGCAGCTCAGACACTGGGATTGGCTAGGGACGTTGTATCTAAGAGCTGACAGCAATGGGTCTGCATTGCCTCCCTGCCACATAGGGGCTTTAGCAGAACCCTGATGGGCAGAGGGGAAGCTGATTAGGGACTGGAACCCTGCCGGTCTTGACACTGAGCTTCTAAAGAAGAAATGCTACTGCCCTGCTTCTTGTTTCAGCTCCTCTAACTTTACACACAGATTACTGTGACCCCTTCCTCGCTTTGTGTTTTGAAAGGCTGCCTGTGCTCTACTTCTGCTAAAACTTTCAATGACTGCTGTAGGATGAGACAGAGTAGCCTCTGAAAAGGGTCTTAATGATATGGGAAAGCAGAGCATCCATTTCTAAATGTCTCTTTGTACTGTAGAATGTACAGACCTTGAGTTTTGTATTCCACTTCAAAAGAGATGTAACACTGTCAGAGTGAAACTTATGATCCTACACCTAAACTGAGGCTTTTCTCAGATCTCTGCTCCCTTAGCATATTCCAGGCTCACTTGGGCGGCCTGAGATATGTCAAGAACTATTTTGGCCCATGAGTTGTAGTAACTGATTTCTATGAGACTAACCAGAGCCATTGAAGTTTTCTCCTTCATTCTTGCTGATCTTCTAACTTCTTTCTTATTTCAGATACCAGCTTTACCACCCCTTCACAATAACTTCATATCCGAGACCTTTCTGGCATCATTTCACAAACAAATTTCCTCACTTTTCAGCATAGGAGAATATCATAAGCACTGTGGCATTTATGTGTTTCTTTGCATTTCAACATATGTGATGTTTTATTATTTTTACAATTAAGTTTGTGGACCCTTGCACAGTTCAATCCTGAAAGAACATGTTGAGCTCAGCTCAGGCATGATAGCCACAACCTAGACAGGGGATGATGGTTGTCTCCCTGTGATTAGTCAACTCTCATCTTTGTGCTGAAACCCATACTCTCTATAGGAAATACCAGATCCACACCATGAAAGGACCTTTTGGTGGTGTTTTGGCTTTGTTTTGTTGTTGTGTTTCTCTTTATGTCTCTTCCATTTTTCATTTCTCTACCCTCTACTTGCTGAGTCTGTCCAATTTTGGTTTTTCTTCTTTCAACCATTTTTATTTTTACAGGAGAAAGAAAATGGTCACTGGTAAGTCTGCTGCTGCTGCATACCCCTACTCTTTTGTCCCTTTAACCTCTCTTTTCCTTCGGTCAGTATCAGTTCCCAGAGGTTAATACATTTCAATCTTCCCTGCTCTCTCTTCCTTCTGTATTATTATAAGACAGAGCATACAACTTCTAGTGGTCCTGCTAATTTTAGTCTCTTGTGTTTTGTATTTGTTGCTTCTGTCTTTTTGTCCTCCAGCCTCTATCAATTCATGGGCTTTGTGTGATTTCTATATGTTCTCTAACCCTATTTCTAATTTCTCCCTCTCCTTCATCTCTTTACTTCCTTCAAATTCCCTGGTGATCCTTTATACCCAAAGGGCAATGCTGCTATATTGAAGGTGCTTTACACTGTAAACATTTCTTAGTTTTAAAATTTTGCATTTGGTCAAAGATCTAACTCATAAATTTACAGCTATCAAAATAGTAATCGCCATAGTTTGTCATTTCTTGTGCTGTTTGTATTGTTTGTTAAAGATGCTGATTGTATTATGTCAACTGAGGCGATAGGATTGTTCTGCAGAAGTATTTTCCACAGTGGACCTGAGAACATTTAAGGTCATTAGAGATCCTTGGAGAATAAAGTAGGGCTCTAAATATTAAAAAGAAAAAAAATTGAGTGAAATATTACTCAAAGCATTACTCAAATCAAACTGAAGATGAAACAATAGTACTCTCTGAGCCAGTAATGAAAGGGGATCTAGTAGAATGGAAATCAGAAATAATTTCTCAGGTGAAAAGAGAGATAGTGTCCAAGTGGAAGACATGATTAATAACATTAATGAAGAGATCATGAACATGATTTGAGTCTCACATGATGAAATTAATGGAATCAGTTAAACAGCTTCAAACACCTTTCCAGCAGATTAAAAACACCAATGGAAGTTTGCAAAACAGGATGAATGAACGTGATGAGCAAATATCAGACATAGAAGACAGGTTTGCAGCAAGTGAACAGTAAAGGAATATTTTAAGAAAAATAGCAAGGAAGCATGAGAAATCAATCCAGTATCAGCTAGAAGATGCAAAGAAGAATAACATAATACTGATTAGAATAAGTGAAGAAAGAAGAGATAGTACAAAAGTTATAAAACTACTGATCACAGATGTAATGGCAGAAAAGTTCACAGGAATAGGAAAAGAATTTGACACAAAGATAAGGGAAACATATAGGAACCCCAGTGGCTATGATACAAAAAAAATCTATGCCTAGAAATATAATTACCAAGATTCCAGAAATTTAACAGAATAATGAAATATTGAAAGCGTTTAGAGAAAAAAAAAATCACATACAAAAGAAAGTACATCAGTATCACACCAAACTTTTCAGTGCACTCAAGTTAAGGAGAGCCTAGAGTGAAGTATTTCAAAGGAAATAACCTCAAAGCTAGATTGAGGCATCCTGCAAAACTATCCTTTATAATCAACAAGGAAAGAAGATAACTCCACAACAACACCTAAGAAACTTACAAGTACTAACCTTGAACTCCAAAAAATTCTAAACAGTATCTTGCAAAATGATAACGAGTGTCACAATCCCATGAGACAGAGTAGAATGAAGTCATTAGACAAGGCAAGAAACTGAATGGAAAGGGAGAAAAGCAAAAAAGAGAGCCAAGAGAAGGAAAACATAGTGACAGGCCTAAATCAGTACATATCAGTCATAATACCATTAATATCACATTAATACAAGAAAATTAGTACAAGAAAACGATTAAAGTCACTGGCCTCAAAGCACCAATCAAAAAAGAAAGACAAAGACCAGAGATTTAGCTCATTGGTTTTGGAACTTGCCTTGCAAACACAAAGGCCCAGATTCCATCTCCAGTAATCATATATAACAATATGGGCATAGTGACTCATGTCCTCCAGCAATTAGTACTACATACCACAATGCCAGGCATGATGGCTCATGCCTGTAATTCCAGCACTCAGGAGGCAGAGGCAGGAGGATTTCTGTAAGTTTGAGGCTTGCCTGGGCTACATAGTAAGCTGAGGGCCAGCCTGAACTACAAAAGTGAGACCCTGTCTCAGAGAGAGAGAGAGAGAGAGAGAGAAGCAGAATGAATCAAAAAGCAAGATCCTACAATACACTGCATAAAAAAAAACATCTAATTCAGAAAGAGAGCTACAGACTGAAAATAAAAGGATGGAAAAAAATTTCTCCATACCACAGGAAACTGCAAAAAAGCAGGAGTGGCTACTTTATTGGCACATAAAGTAGATTTCAAACCAAAACTAATTAAGACAGAAAAAAGAAAGACACTACATTCTTGTCCAGAGAACAATCCATGAAGATGACATCATAAACATTTATGCACCAAATTGTAGCGCATCCAACAATATAAACCAAATATTAATGAACATGAAAAGCTAAATAAGCACTAATGCATTAACAGTGGGGAACCTCAATGCCCCACAAATACACACAAGTAGACAGACTGACTGAGTAAAAAAATCAATAAGAAAAAACTTGAACTGAACCAAACTTTTCAAAAGATGGACTTAATAGATATCTAAACATTAATTCACCCCACAAAGTTAAATTGTACATTCTTCACAGATGCTCATGCATCATTTTCCAAAATAGACCACATAGTACTTCACAGAGAATGTATAAGTAAAGGCAAATGAACTGAAGTTATTCCGTGTATACTGTCAGACCATAGTGCCCTCAAATTGGAGATCAATAGCAAAAGAAATTCTGAAAAACTCACAAACAAATTAAAATTGAACAACGTTCTTCTGAGAAACCAAAGGATCACAGAAGAAATTAAAGAAGAAACTTAATAGTTTCAACAATTAAATGATACTGGCTATACAGTATATAGGAATTTATGGGACACAATGGTAGCAGTTCTATGAGGGAAACTCGTAGCAGTGAAGGCCCATACTAGGAAAACAGAGGGAGCTCAAATATAAATCTGATGCTGAAACTCACACTACTAGAAAAAGAGGAAGAAGATAAACTAAAAACTTTTCTACAAGGGAAGAAAATATAAAGACTGAAGCATAAATTTATATGATGAATACAAAAAAATCAAGGAATCAAAGAAGTGAGTTTTTAAAAGAATAAATAAAATTGACAAACCTTTAGATAATATTATCAAAAAAACAAAAAAGGGAAAGGGCCAGGGATTTAGCTCAGTGGTTCCAGCACCTACTTTACAAGCACAAAGGCCCTAGTTTGATCCCCGGTAACCACATACAGCAATCCCAGGCATGGTGACTCATGCCCACCAGCAAACAGTACTACGTACCACAAGGCAAGGCATGATGGCTCATCCCTGTAATTCCAGCACGTAGGAGGCAGAGGCAGAAGAACTGCTGTGAGTTTGAGGCTTGCCTGGGCTACACAGTGAGCTCTGGGCCAGCCTGAATTACAAAGTGAGACCCTGTCTCAAAACAACAACCAAAAAAAAAAAAAATGAAAGGAAAGAAAAGGCTCAAATCCATGTAATCAAAAATAAAAAGGAGGAATCATCACAGATCTAGCAGAAGTCAAAGGATAATAAACATGTGTTTTGAGAACTTCTACTCCAATAAGATAGAAAACACAAAAGAAATCGATAGATTTTTAAACACATATGAACTTCCAAAGTTCAGTGAAGAAGGTATTAAAATGCTAAACACTCCAATATCAATATCTTAAATGGAAAATGTAATTAAAAATCTACTGACAATTAAAAGTCCTGGTCGTTATGGCTTTACTTCTGAAATCTACAGAACACAGAACAGCTAGTACTCCTCACACTCTATAATGAAATGAAAGGGAAGCAATACTCCCAAATTCATTACTAGAAGCAACCGTTACCTGGATCCCAAAAACAGAGAAAGACCAAATCAAATAATGGAAATACAAGCCAGTCTTCCTAATGAACATTGATGTAAAAATCCTCCATAAGATACTGGCAAACAAAATACAGAGGATCATCAAGAGGATCATATACCCTGACCAAGCTGGATTCATCCCAGGGATGCAAGGATGCTTCAACATATGTAAATCAATAAATGTAATACACTACATTAACAGGCTCAAGGACAAAAACCATATGATCATCTTAATAGATGCAGAGAAAGTGTTTCACAAAGTTCAGTATGCAATCATGATTAAAACCCTACAGAAAATTGGAATGCATGGTCATCATCTCACACTGATAAAAGCTATTTATGAGAAAACAACAACCAGCATCATACAAAATGGGCAAAAATCTGAAACCTTTCATGCTAAGATCAAGAACAAAGCAAAGATATCCACCATCACCACTCTTATTCAGTATAGTGCTGGAAACATTAGCCATAGCAATTAGATAAGAGAAAAAGTAAAAGGAATAAAGATAGGAAAGGAAGAAGTTAAACTTTGATTATTTGCTGATGAAATTATGTGCCAAGTAGAAGATCCTAAAATTCAACCAAAAGACTGCTAGATTTAATCAATAGATTTAGTAATGTAGCTGGATATAAGGTTAATACTCTAAAATCAATAGCCATTGTACACATGAACAATAATTTCACTGAAAGAGAAATTAGGGAATCAGTTTTTCTCACAGTAGAATCCAAAACAGTTAAATACGTAGGTATCAGTCTAACAAAGTAGGTGAAAATCTGTACTCTCTAACTACAGCATTCTGAAAAAAGAAACTGAAGAGGATATGAGAAAATGGAAAGATATCCCTTGTTGCAGGGTAGGAAGAACTAGTATCATCAAAATGGCCATAATGCCAATGCCACTATTAGATTCAATACAATCCCAGTAGAAATCTCAAAAGCATATTTCACAGAACTAGAGAAATTAATCCAAAAATTCATCTGCAACCACAAGAGACTTAGAACAGGAAAAGCAACCCAAAGTAACAAAGACTTGGAAGGGGGTATTACTATCCCCAACTTGAAACTATACTATAAAGCCACTGGGATAAAAACAATATAGTACTGGTGAAATAATAGGCCCAAGGAATGGTGGAACAGATCAGAAGATGTAGAAACAACTCAACATACTAAGTCACTGCATCATTGACAAAGGAGACAAACACTCTCAATAGAGGAAAGATAGCCTTTTTTAAAAATGGTGCTGGAAAAACTGGTTTTCAAATTGCCAGATATTATAGCCAAATCTATTTTTTTCTGTGCACCAAAGTAAAACCAAAGAGGATTGGAGATCTAAATATTAAAAAAGAAATATTAAACCTGCTGGAAAATAGGTTAGGTAGAACTCTTGGAGACATTGGCTTAGGGAAAGACTTTACTAAAAAAAACTCAGCAGCTATTCTATATCAGGTTTATACATAAAAAAATTAAAAGGCTTGTATCACAGTGACATATATTTATATCAGCTTAGTTTGTAGTAGCTAAATGTTAGAAATAGCTCAAATGCTACTCCACAGGAGATTGCATAAACATGTGATTTTTAAATAAATGGATTTATTTGGATAATGGATAATTATCCATAATTGAGTAATAATGAGTAATAATGGATTACTACTCATAATAATGGATTATTATAACAATGGATTATTACTCAACCATAAAGAATAATAAATTTTAGTCCTTTGTATTCAAGTGGATGAACCTTGAGGAAGTGATGTAAATAGGACACAGATGTGTAAATGTTATATCTTTTCTCTGGTACAAAAAATGAATGTGTAAATGAATAACAAAATGAATGATATGTATTGTGAAATAGAAAACAATGTTCAAAAAGAAAAGGCAAAACAGGGGTAAGGGTTAGTTAAAAAAAAGAGAAAACTTGATGATAAAAAAAGGAAACCAAGCATATGCTTTTAGGGGGGCAAGGAGTCATATTTGTGTAATGTACTGTATCCAACAATGGAAAAGCTGACTGATACAATTTGTGCTATGAACAGTGCTATTGCTGTAACTAAGTATGTCTTACTTACTTTATTCATTGCTGAGATAAAATACCCCATATCTAAAGTTAAATGAGAAAAGGTTTATTTTGGTTCCATTTTTATGGGTCTCTGTCCATAACTGGCTGATTTCAAGGCTGGTGACATGGCAGAGGGACATCATAGAGGAGAAAAAGCACTTCAGGGCATGAAAGGCAGAGGCAGGAGGCAGCAAAAGTATAAGAGGCAAAGTAATAAAGAAGTTGCAAGCAGAGACAGCAGTCTTTTTTCTGTACTTTATATTCTACTGCCATTAGGGGCTGTACCACTGGCATTCAGAAGAACCTTTCAGTTCTCCAGAATTATTTAAAACCAATCAGTGGACTAATTTAGTAATCACAAAGGCCTGATCCCACACTCACTCATTCTAAATCCAGCCATGCTTGATAAGACCCACCTACAAACTCATAAGGCTTTGAATGTCTATCGAGATACAACCCTAACACTGTCTGACTCAATGGTTCAAACATATTTGTAATATATTTGTGAAAGGAGTTTGTAAAAATTTGTGGAAGTGGAGTAGGGAAGCTACAGAATGCTCTCAGCAGAGCTGGAATGGTGATATTAGTCATATCTTTGAAGATTGGAATGTTGGTAGGAGTGCACAGAGTAAAGCCAGGTTCATTCAAAGAACCATTAGATATTAGTGCATGATCCTGGAGTAATAAAGCCGCCATGTGGTGGGAGGCCTAGAAGTGGTGATGCCAGAGCCTGGTGGTCTTCCAAGGCAGACATGCACCCACAGGACTCAATGTTTCCCCTCTGCTCTTCAATCCTTAGTTGTGCAATTTTCTTCTATGCCCCATTCCTCCCTTTTGAAACAGAAATACTTACGCTATACCAAAGTATATTCCAAATACTTAACTGTCATTTTCACTTTTGAACAGGTTTACTTCTAAAACTTTACCTTGAGTCTCGAGAAAGACTTAGAAGTTGGGTTTGTCAACACTGGATAATTGTCAAAACTCTAATGACTGTTAGAGACGGGCTGAAGGTATTTTACATTGTGAGATGCACATGAAGCCCAGAGCAGACTGTTTAGTAGTATATTATTTAAAGATGGGTGGGTCAGGACTGTTTGCTTCAAAGTGTTTCTTAAAATGCTTAAAATCAGGTTTCTGCCCTTCAAGACAATTTGACAAGACAAGACAATTTATGCATTTTAAAGGATCTTGAATATTTTGGTTTAGAAAAAATAAAATAAAAAACCTAAGGCATATAACTATGGATATTCCTTAGTATGTATGTATTCTGAAGTTGCACAGTTTTTACAAGTGTAATTTAAAAATTCTGGCTTCTCTAGTCTCCTTTCTATTTATTTGTACTTCTCATGTCCTACATTTTCTCTTCTCCCTAACTTTGATCAATCCTCCAATGGTGGCCCCAGGGGGTGGAACATGTTGAACTTACTTAGAGATCAAGTTTCAGCCTGACTGACCTGCAGGTCACATAAGGAAATGAGTTTGTTTGTATGAAGAATCATCATTTTTTGATAGTGGAAAAGTGTGCAAAGCTATTAAGAAGTTATTGACATTTAGCTCTATTTTTAAAACATATTAAATAAGTAAGGTGCCAAAAATTAAAGGCAGATTAATGGCTCACAAAAGCAGTAGAAGACAAACAAAATGAGACAACCTTTAGCAAAAGGCTTTTGCTTTTGCTATTTGTTCTCATATATTTGCCCAAGTAAAACAGGTGGAAGTGCAGACTCCTCCCAATTTTGTTAGTAAGAAACTAAATGTCCTATTTTACTTATAGCAGTGGTGAAGGAATTCATCACATAAAGATGTCTGTTTCTCTATGACCACTGCAGTGTTTAAATTATTCTCACAAAGTTTAGAAACTGGTATCTGGCCACCTTTTAAGTTCTAAAGTTCCTCTGAAATGACTGGTTCCAGATAACACAAAACTAAATTCTGAATTATGCAAAAAAAAAAAAAAAAAGTTCACGCCACCAAATAAACAAAGCATAAGAGTTGCAGTATTCATATGGGTGTTTCTGTACTTAAGGAACACAGTGTTTACACAAGCAGTCCTTCAACGTACATTACAATAACATGATGGTGATACACTGTCAAAATGAAGGATACATTTTTTTTTTTTTTTGGAAGAAACAAAGAGACAGAATCATGGCTTCCTGGACACAGGCTAAGATGTTACAGGCATAGCTGAAGATGTCCAGGAATAATAACTGCAATGTTTGGAACCATTTTTGAATGTTCTGTCACCTCTCTCTCTCTCTCCCTCTCTCTCTCTCTCCCCCCTCTCCTCTTTCTCTCTCCTCTTTCTCTGTCTCTCTCTCTATCTCTCTCTCTCTGTCTCTCTCTGTCTGTTACTATTAAGTTGTCCAGTTTTTTTTTAAACAAATCTCTTAATAAAAGTAATGGATAACTTGTTATATCCTCAGCACAAGTTAAATATCCCTGTACACATCATGCAACACTGTCCGATGCCAAGTTTGCATTAATTTCTCACTGAGTTCAAAAACATCTTTACATATGTTATCTGATTTGAACAATTGACAGCAACTTCTAAGATGTTACTTTCCTCAACTTAAAAAATATATGACACCAGGGCCGGGGAGTTAGCTCAGTGGTTCCGGCGCCTGTCTTGCAAGCGCAAGGACCTGGGTTTGATCCCCGGTAACCACATACCATACTGGGCATGGAGACTCATGCCCAGCAGCAACCAGTACTACTCTTCCACAGTGCCGGGCATGGTGGCTCACGCCTGTAATCCCAGCACTCGGGAGGCAGAGGCAGGAGGATTGCTGTGATGTGAGTTTGAGCTGAGCTCAGGGCCAGCCTGAACCCCAAAAGCGAGACTCTGTGTCAAAAAACCTAAAAAAAAAAATATATATATATATATGACACCAAGAAATAGGACAAATAGTAAAGACATAAATTCTGCTGTTCTACTTCACTATGAATCCCAAGTGTGCCGCTGTTGTTGTTAACATGGGGACTGTAATCAGAAATAGAGAGGCTGGGTGCAAAGCACAGGGCTCTGACCACGCCCCTACATTCACACTTTGGCTCCTGTTCAGGACCTTGCACTACTTTTCAAACGGGCTGCTTGTCTTTCTTACTACTAAAGGGCTTCCTCATTACCTTCTGAGAATAAATGCTTTTGCATTTTGCTTCTTCCCTATTTTGTTTCTTATTCTTTTCATGGTGTCTTCTGATGGGTAGGAGTTTTTAATTTTCAAGTTCATGTTTTCAGTCATAGTTCACTGTTTTCACTCATAGTTTACTTTTTCATTTATATTATAAAATTTATAATATAAAAATGTCAAAATTCACAACAAAGTAATTAGAAAATAATACTGTTCTATAAGTTTCCTGTGTTATTACAATCTAGTCTAATCAGCCTGTATTAGAACTCTGAAACCTTCTTTGTTGCATTCACAGTGACAATTTTTATTCATATTTCCCCAAAGATCCACATCTATGACAGAATTTATCAACAAAACTATTGCCATGAAAGTGGAGTTATTATCAAACTCATCACAAATTACAGTCAGAAAGTATTGCTATACATCATTGCAAACTTTAAAAAGCTATTTGTACTCCATCTTGCTTTTCAAATATTGCCTCTTCAGACAAATCCAGCCCTTGAACTCTGGTGCTACTGGGAAAATGTGGAAGAGACTTGGGATACGTAGAGTGTTGTGCAGTGGATTTGCCTCATACCTAATATCAAACCAAACCCAATGAAAGTAATCAGCATTATCTGAAGATTACCACTATAAAATTAATCCCATAATTAAAAAATCATATCACAAAATATGGAGACTGGTTTGCCAACAATCAACCAATAATTGGTTTGCCATGCCTAGCCAAGCAGACAAATGAAATTCATTGGCATACTAGGAAATACATACATGGTAGCTAAGAGTTTCTATAAATTTTCTAGTGCTTTATGTATCACAATTCCCTGATGTTTTTTTGGAAAATGGATATGTTACTTTCAATTGATTCTCTTCTATTATTGTCCACTGATAATTTGACATGTATCTGGTTGGTTGTGTTGGAGGAAAATCCTGAAAACAGGTCTGTGCCTGCAAATATAGCCCTTCAAAGAGCTCTTTCAATTTTTCCACTATGGATACAATCTATAATTTGGGGTTTTTTTCTTGGGTAATCTCAGCCAGCATGTCCTTCAAATAGAAATCACTCAAGATAATACCAAAGGAAAAAATTTAAAACATAAAAAATGTTTAGGGAATAAGATCACTGTGACCTAGGCAAGGTGGCTGGCACAGAAACTTTCTGCATTAGTTCTGAGAATAGAAAAAGAGTAGAAAGGATGTGATGACACAAGAGCAACAGGACAAGGAAGACATGATACCCAACTCAGAGGAACGAGGATGGAGGTTCAAGGGTACAATTAGCAGGCAAGGGAACTTTAAGATATACACAGAAACTGGACATGTGCTGAGACTAATTCATTTGGGGAATCCCTGCCACAATAATTTTCTCTCATACCCAGGAGGATTTTTCTAGACTTTAGTTATACAAAGGATAAGGACAAATCATTTCCTTGGTCATAGATTAAGGGATAATTATAAGAAGAGAGATAGTACAAGAAAGTGTTGGGAAGAGTGAGGCTCTTCATCACTACAGGAAGAGACATTTTTGGACTGGGGTCACCCAGACATACTTTGACTATGCTTAAGTGAAAAAAAATCCATCCTACAGAGTCTTCTTAGGTACTTTTTTTGCCATAAGAGAGTGTGAGATGAGAAAATACATTTTCTTAAATATGAAAATAACCATAGATATTGGAATGTGAAATCCCATAGATATTGGAATGTGAAAGTCTAATTTGGAAATGGCAGCTATGAAGATGTCTGTCTAGAATTGAAATTTTAATCTTCTGCATTGGCAGTTTGGGAGCATCTGGAGTCTTGGCCATCTGCACAATATACTCCCATACCGGAAGTTAGAAAGGACTCAACAATCACAAACACCTTCATATCTACATCACACTCTCACCATTACCCTGCTATGGCCCCATCTCCCTATTGCCCAGCAGAATGGCTGTTCCCGAGGTCAGAGGCTCTAATGACTAAACACCCCTTTTCAGTGATACCTGTTCTGAACCTTACTATAAACTGACTACACAATTGTTCTCGAGAACTATACCTTGAAATCTGCTGCCATTGCTGGTTCACTGCCTATGCAGACACTAGCTAAAACTTAGGCCGCACACAGTGAGACTGACAGAGATGCAGCAAGGCTAAACAAAAACTCATCAGTAAGCCAGAGAAGAGTCACTTTGAAAACTCTG
>PVIR01005747.1:0-35921 GCA_004026965.1 Petromus typicus
GGGAATCGAACCCGGGCCCTTGCGCTTGCAAGACAGGCGCTGGAACCACTGAGCTAACTCCCCGGCCCCCGATGTTCTCATGTTTTTGATGTTTCTCATTAATTGGTCACTGAAAACAGCCCTATCATCTAGCTCTGAGACTTTGTCATCATATTGGTCATTTCTTTTGTCCAGATTTTCAATAGAATTTCTGAAATTTATTTCAATAGAATTTTTCAAATTTCTATTTGGAGCTCTTTTATGAACTCTATTCTTTTCTATGCTGATCATGCTAGTTTTATATCACTTTGTTTAGCTTTTCTATCTTTTTGTTCTTCTTTATACTTGCTGATAATTTTTAAATTTGCCCCAAATCTTGTTAATTAAATGTTCTGTGATCTTTCCAGTTGCCTTATTGAACTGTTTTGTTTTGGCCTCTGATACCTTTTTGAATAATTGGTGTGTGAGGCTTTGGTCTCCTTCCTTTCGGTGTCCTCTGGATCAACTTTAGGGGAATAGAGAGTTTAGGGAGGCATTTTGTCAGATTATCTTCTCATATTTCTATTTTTGTTTATTAGTTTTGTGTTGAGGCTTGTGCGTTTACTTCAGTGGAAAGTTTGCTTTCTAGTCTGGAGTCCTCTTCAGTTAGTATCTGTTTTTCAGGAGTGGTCTCTGGGTATGGCTAACTATAGGTCTTTGCCTCTGCCCTGGATCCAGCCACTTCTGTTTAATTGAGATGGAAGATTGCTGCATATTTAGATCAGTACTCAGTTCTCCCAGAATGGGTAACAATATTATTAAGAACTCATAGGCTAGGGGTCGGGGATTTAGCTCAGTGGTTCCGGCGCCTGCCTTGCAAGTGCAAGGATCTGGGATCAATCCCTGGGAATCACATACAACAATGCTGGGCATTGAGACTCATGCCCACCAGCAATCAGAACCTCATACCACAGTGCTGGGTATGGTGGCTTACGCCTGTAATCTCAGCACTTGGGAGGCAGAAGAAGCAAGAGGATTGCTGTGAGTTTGAGGCTGAGCTCATGGTCACCCTGAACTACAAAGCAAGCCGCTGTCTAAAAAAAAGAACCCATAGGCTATCTAGATAGTGACATTACAAGAAAACCAGTTAATAGCAACAGCTATGAAACCTTTGGTATAGTAATAATAATGGCATCAATTATACCATCAAAGGTAACCTGATAATTGACAGATCTTGAGGACTAATAAAATACCACCCTTGACCATATAAAAGAGATCTACAATTATAGTGTGAACCTAAGGCAAATTAAACATCGACCTATTATTGACCTATGGTAAATATCTACTCAATGGAACAACAACACTTCTAATAGTAACACAATATTAAGCAGCAGTAGTGTAAAATAACTATAGATTTATTAATCTTAGTAGTTATATTAGTAAAGGTAGATAGGAAACTGAAGAATGAAAAAAAGCAAAACTTGAAAAATTAATTGATGAAACAGAACAAGAAGGAGAGAAGAGTGAGACAAGGGGTCTTCTTATTGAATAAAAGAAACTTAATAGTGACCAAGAAGAGTTGTTGAAAACAGTGAATAAGAAAAAAGATAAAAACAGCAAAAATAGGAGATAAAATAGAAGGAAAAAATTTTAAAAAATGAATAAAACAAGGAAAGCAGAGGAGAAAATGGAAAGGAAAAAGATAAAAAAGCATCCAAAAGAAGAGAAAAAAACTGAAAGAAAAATTCCATTCCTCAAAAAACCCAATGAGTGAAAGATAAAAATAATACAAAATCAGGAATCTAAAAAAATTCTTGTGTTATTGAGTGAGTAGTTTCTTTCTGTGATCTGCAGTCTTGGATCCAGCTAGACACTTTTCTCTGCCTAACTTTAGGTGTTTGGGCCTATGAAGTTGCCTCCTTGTACTACAGCCTCTCCATTCATTCCTCACAGATTGTGGTTACCATTTAAACAAAGGTGCATCCTTGCTCTTGTTGGTAAGTGGTCCACTCAGCTCTCTGTTTTCTGCTGGATGTGGGCTGAAAGGGAAGGGCTAAAGGGGGCTGCTGGCCTTAGCGTTAACAGTCCTGGGATCTGGTGTCTCCCTTTTCTCTTGGGTATTGCCTTGGTCTCGAATCCGGTTGGTTATTTTTTGCCTCTACTGCCCTATGCCGTGCACCCCTGGGGACAGAGTGCTGCTTCCCCACCATGACTCTTCGTTCCCATGTGGGGTTGGGGAGCCGCACCTCCACAGTGAGTCTGCTTTCTCACACAATGTGGGTGCTGCTCTGGCTCTGCTTTCTCGGGTGGGTCCGGGCCCTGTTCTCCATCCAAGGTCTGCTGTCTCCGTGTGAGTACATTTCAAAGGAAAGAAATTAAAGGATGAAGTGAATTTTTGGTGTGTAGAGATCATATTTGCTCCATTAGTATTTTAACTTCAAGTTGTTTCGTAGCACATTCTTTGGATAGCTTTTTATTTCTTCATCTAACAGTTAAGAATTTTTTGCAAAGCAGTCCTTTAAGTTTTTCAGTGACTTAATCTTCAAGAAATAATACATAATAGAGCCTACTCCTTCACAATTATGTTCTATAGCAACTATGATTAAAAGGAAATTTCAGAGGATTACCAACTTCAGTATATGTGGTGAAATACATGATGATTCTCTCTACCACTCTCCTTCAAACACTGATTAATAGCTCTGTCTGTAGTGCCATTTATTTGGCTATTAATTATGTACTGCCTTATGACATTTCTCATGTTGAACTACCATGAATGTATGCTCTGTCGCTGACCTACTCGGTTCTGCAGCCCACTCTCAGTACACAACGCACCCTTTCTGGTCCTCATGCCTCATCCCATCATACTTGTTTCCTCTCTTATTGGAATACAGCTTCTGGACTCCTTTTTCCTCTACTCTTCAGCTGGCCTTCCTTCCCCATGAAGGGTGATTCCTCCCCTAGCCACCCTGAATACTGTAAATGTGACCTACAAAATGATTTACCAACCCGAGATCACTTTGATAATAGGGAAAGCAATGAAAATTTGATTTTACATACAATAAAGAGAAGCACCACCCCTTTCATCCTTATTCTATCTAAAAGAAGGAAAAACTAATTTGCTTACTCTTTTCTTTTCTTTTTTTTTTCTTTCTTTCTTTCTTTCCTTCTCTCTCTCTGTCTTTTCAGGCAGGGCTTCATTATGCAGTTAAGGCTGGGCTTGATTTCACTGCATACCCCGAGGCTGGCCTTGAATTTGTGGCAATCATCTTGCTTCAGCCACCCAAATGTTTGGATTAAGATGTATCCCACCAAACTCAACACTATTTGTATTATTTTCTTAACTTTTGTCATCTCTATAAGCTATTTCCAGTATTTAAATTACTGATCCTTTCATTGTTATCCTTAACTTTATTGTGAAACATGAATTAAAAATAAATATGTTAACATGTACAAGATTCTGGGTTTGATCACAGTGCTGCACAAAGGAAAAAAATGTTGATTAGCATCTGAGGTCAAGAGAGCCTATGTTAAAATGAATGAACAAAAATTACAACCAAAGAAAAAATTAAATAACTAAAAATAAAATTTGTCATCTCCCAATTATAGCAAAAGTTGAGCAAAGGCTCAAGTATAAAGAATATCATAATGTATGACAGTGTAGGTACCCTTACGCTCTTTTCTTTGCTAAATCTACTTCTTATCCTCTTACCACAGGTCTCTTCTTATTGTGTAAAACAAGGAGGCCATGAGGAATGTGGCAACACTGCAAGGACAAGGAGCACGGTAGATACGCTGATTGTGTTTCCTTCAGTTCTCAGCATTGCACTGAGGCAATGGGCCCTGAGTCTAGACTCAGACATGAATTTTAGGTATTGTGCTTTCACAGGTATATGGCAAGTTACTAAGTGTATCTGTACTTCAGTTTCCTCAACTGTAAGACAGAATAATAGTGTACCTGTCTCAAAGGGTGATTGTAAAGATGGAATGAGATAGTTCACTGTAATAGTCAACAAGGTTACTGGGGCACTGGAAGTGCTCAGTAAGTGTTTGCTGTTAGTTGCCACAATAGAAAGGATGTCATGCATTCTGCACACTGTGTGACCATCATCTGGTTGCTTAACTTCTCTGTGTCTCAATTTTCATCATCTGAAAAGTGAGGATAGTAAGATTACCTTTGTTGTTTTGAAGATTAGATGTGTTCTGTGTGAAACACTTTAAATCAACAAAAGGCTTATTAGAAATGTATTAGAAGTTCTATAATTATATCCTATTGTCAAGAGATTTTTACATTTGTCCTTTTTTTAAAAAAATGAAGATCTTTGATTTTTGTGGTATTTGCTCTCAAAAGTATGATATGGGGTAATAAAATGAACAATGGACAGGAAGCCAAGAATTTAGTTGAGTTCAGTACTGATATGAACTACTGTGTATGACACTGGGGTTCGCTTTCTTCATCTGTTAAATGTGGAGGCATGCTTAAATTGGGTTAAGGGCAGATTTGGGTTTTGTGGGGATTTGAAACATGAAATGAAGGTCTCTTTTGAGAAAACAATATAATGATATGCACACAAATTAGACATTCAAGTGAATACTTATTTTAAAATAAACATTTCTAGTACTTGGAATTTAAGAGGTGCCCATAAACCTTTCTGGATGAAATAACAATGTATCAGAATTTAATCAGAAGGAAAGTGAACATATTAATTTTTACCAATGAAAATTTCCAAATTGTCTGAAAATTATAAACATAATTTTTGTGTAAAAGTGAAAGTGAATTTGTTAACAAGAAGTTAATCTTGGTAAAAACACATGATAGTACTAAAGACAGAACTTCGGAGCTTTGGGCTAGAGATGGTGCCTTCCTACATGAAGCACCAGTCCAGAATCACAACACAACCTATAAGAATCCAGATAGAAGGCTACCAATTTGGAGAGAGTATGCTTTGAGTAATATGCAGTTCAGATAGTCTTTTGCTCACTAGTGTATTGAGTCCTTACCAAGTACTAACTGCTGGTGATAGAATTATAAAAAATAAATTTGTAATTAAACGGTAAGGCCAAAAATAATCTACACTGGTATAGAAGATAGAATAGGGGGAAAATAGCAAAAAAAAAAAAAAAAAAAAAAAAAAAAAAAAAAAAAAAAAAAAAAAAAAAAAAAAAAGAAAGAAAAGATTATTAGCAAAGAACTTAGAAAGATGTTTTGAAGTATATGTCTGAAACTCAGTGCCTTTCAGAGGCAGCACTGGGGACACAGGAGGCAGGATTCTTGTGTTTCAATGCGATTTAAGTGTCAGTAGGAAGCTAAAACTAACACCTTTAAATACAGAATAATGTAGAATTGTATATGATGAAATCCCCTTCTAATTCCACATTCAGTACTTCTGCATTCTCACTTGAAGGCATTACCTCATTCGACATGTATCTATTGAGTGCTCACCGTGTGTCAGGCCTTTGCCTAGTCAGAGAGAGAAAGAGAGTGATGAAACATGATCATTAGGATTTAAAACCTAGGCAAGAAAATGGATTTTAAACAAGTAGCTAGTTGTGTTATATGGGGAAAAACACAGGCAGGGAAGATACAGCTTGGGATTCTCACCTGGTCTAGGTCACCCCGTGAAAGAGCTATAGTTCCAAATAGTGAACCTCCAGGTACTTCATCCAGAATGTTGTTTCTGTTTGCATTCCTCATCTTAATGTTTCAGTTCCTCCGTTAAGACAGTTCATGTTTATTTAAAATACTTGTGAGTCCTGGCTTTATTCATTACAGTAGACAAAATTCATGCAGTCTGACATCCACCCTCCCTATTAGAAATTCACCAGATTTTAAGCCCCCCTTTCTTAAGAACCTTATTTAACTTTATTATCTTATACTTAACATTTTATACTTAGCCTACCACTCTGCTGAGTTCCATTTATATATGTGCCAATTGTATGCATAAACTACTGCTAAGGTGGACACTTAAAGAGTGTAAAGTATTTGAAGATATAATCCTCATACTTCTAATCTATATTATCTAATCTTCATAATACACATGGTGATGCTAATAATTATGGATACAGTGATAGAAACAACCACAACCATTTCCTGAGTACTAACTATGTTCTAATCATTATATAATAAGGGGTATACATAATCTTCCCTGAACATTCATAAAACCTCCATAAAGTAGTTATATTATTTTCATTTTACGTATGGTTATTGTCATGAAAGTTTTGTCCAAATTGAAGTTATTACAAGTCAGATCTGTAATTTTAACCTTGATTTGACCAATGGTACCTACATTAATGATCTCATGTAATTTTTTTTTTTTTTGCATCCTTAAGTAAGTCATTATTTTAAATACTTTTTCAATGAGTTCTGTGTTAGGTTACGTAACTGTCAAGTTGATTGGTTTAGATATCATATACATTCACAAATACAGTTTGGCCCCCCTCTGTGGATTGGGTACCTATTGAAATAAATGCTGTGGGATGTGTCCATTATTCCCTACAATAAGTAAAATAAAGCAACTGATGATCTTTAGATAATACTCTTATTAGAAGTTTAAATTAAAATTCTAAGTGTTTGAGATGTAGGTCTGAAGACTCCTAGGCATGTGTCTGGTCATGGAGATAAAATAATAGACATGATGGAGATAAAATTGAAGAAAAGGGTAGAGAAAAGAGAAGCTATTGCTGCTTTCACATGCTGTATCAAGGCAAGTCCAGGTTATTGCAATTATCTGGGGTTAAGTTTACAAGAAAAAAGACAGACTTATTGCTGTATAATCTGTCAGTAAAACTGAAATCTTCATGTCAGCCTCTTCCCCTTCACTCCCTCCTCGACTTCATTCTATGTTTACTCTAAAATATATTCTACATAATTTGGGCATCCCTTGTCTTAGATAAGTGGACCAAAAGATGGAGATGTACAGGCAGCCATTTTGTAACCTGGCCATCCATCTCTCCAGAGTAGTTTAAAATTACAATCTGAGCCATTAAGATTCCTTTTTTTTTTTTTTTTTTTGAGATTTGGCCTTAGGAAACTAATCTGCTAAGCCAGTTGGCAGCAAAGTTAGATTCTGAGAGGATGTTATGAACCATATGTGAACTAAAACTATAAAGAAACAGAACAGATAGAGTAAAAGGTGAGGAAGATGTTTGGAAAAGCAGAATGGGGCAATGACCAGTAAAATAAACAAAGCTCTTTGGACACCAGTATATAGAGTGACCTGAAATTCTGGTGGGTTCCCACTTTTATCCCCTGTGTGCTCTTGTAATAATTTCCTCACCCAATTTAATCTTCCTCCATTGCTAATTTTGTGAAGTAGTGAAATGTACCTCTATATCTTTCAGCCAAAAGATGAGGACTAAAACAATCATTTGTTTCCTTGTCTAGCTGTTTATAAATATAAAATATATTATTTTTAGTTCTCTTTAGTAAATAAATGGGAAAGGCATTCCAAAAAGAAAGAACTAGGATTCACTGGGCTAGAAAGGCCCACATAAAATACTCTTACAGCCTAGGCTTCAGTAAGACAGTGTGCAGTGTACAGACCCCCAAACTTCTTACAGCTTGTTTTTTGTTCCTGGTTGGAGAAGAGTGATAAGTAATATATTACTGAAACTGCTTCTGTCCTCTCTGGGTTTAATATTAAAATGACTCTGGTATGTGCACTATCAATTGCCTGAAATGAAAACTTTGAGACAAGGGCTTTCTCCCTTTCTACTCAATAGCCTTCATTTAGATGTAATACCTACAGGTCTAGGTAATGATTTTCCAGAGTTTATGAACCAAAAAGATAAAAAAAAGAAAAAAAAAAAGCAAAAGCAAACAAAAATCAGAGTTAAATTTTTTCAAAAGTTTCCAAGAATGAACTAGTCAAGGAAAAGATAAAGTGAATGAGGGGTGCTTTGTGTCAAGAGGCAGGTTAAAGATCACAGTGATATCTCTGTGGGGCCTTAGGGGACTGGGCATATACAAGGAGGTCATATTCTTTTGGTAATATAAATATGTATTAATGTTTCCATTTCATTCAGTTTTCCAGATGTGGAATGTGCCCAGACAACTAGTTGATTTGCCTCTGCAGAGCAGTTATTAGCTTTAGAGAAACTAATCTTAATAGATTTGTAATTTTCTTGGTTTTTATTCCTATACCTCATATTCCTCGCCTCTACTGAAGTCAGTTTTTCATTGTTTCTTTCTTCCTTTTATATCCCTCCTTTCTCCCTTCATTACGTCCCCTTTCCCCTCCTTCTCTGTGTACCTCCTCCTCCTTTCCTCTTCATTCTCTCATTTATACTGGAAGCTTTTTTGCTGTCTCTTCAGTCAAATTGTTGTCAGGATTTGTTAAGCTTTTAGAAAATAAAGAAGATGGGCCTGGGATTTAGCTCAGTGGTTCCAGTGCTTGCCTTGCAAATGCAAGGTCCCTAGTTCAATCCGCAGTAACCACATACAACAATACTAGGCACGGTGACTCACCCGCACCAGCAATCCGTACCACATACCACAGTGCCAGGCATGGTGGCTCACACCTGTAATCCCAGCACTTGCAGGCAGAGGCAGGAGAATTGATGTAGAATCAAGGCTGAGCTCAGGGCCAGCCTGAATTACAAGGTAAGACCTTGTCTAAATAAATAAATAAATAAATAAATAAATAAATAAATAAATAAGAGGCACTTTGTTTGACCAATAGGGTTCATTGTGGAAGATATGGCCAAGAAGAGAAAATGGTCCCCTGGGCAACACTAGAAGGACTGCAATTGTGATTTTCTTGGATGTATGAGCTAGTGTGGTGGTTTTTTCCTATATATGTAGGACCTGTCATTTTGCATTTTCTTTTTCTCAGTGAAGACATTTAAAAAGTCACATGTCTGTGGGGAACTACAGAACCTAAGAATAGAGGCTGATAGAAAGATTGTTATATTATACAAATATGCCTTTAGTTGTGATCTGAGATGAATTTTCAAGGACTTCTATATTGATGAAATTGAAATTTTCTTGCACTTCAATATTGGGTAATCTAGTCACTGATAAAATATTCTTCAAACTCCATTTTTATTACTTTATAGGGTTTTGTGAGGATTAAATGAAGTGATATCATCTAAAGTGCTTAGAATAATGTCCCTCCTATTATGAACACAGTAAATATTAGCTATTTTTCTTAAAATGTTAAAAAATAATGATTTTTTTCAAAACAATTGAAATTAACTCAAATGTTAATGTTTTAGATTCTCTGATATCATTTGCCAACACAGTTTATCTTGATTTAAAAGGTCATGAAGTACTTGATAACATGTAGTGTTTATCATTAAACACTTTTATTGCACTTGTATTTGTAAAGTAATTTTTTGTCTTATTATTATTTTATCTAGTTATAATCTAAGAGAATTTGTTTCTTGATTGTTTACAAAACCAAGAATCCTAACTACACAATATTTATACTATGGTTTATCAAAGAACTTTTTGGGAGAAGCTATAAGCAACTTATCAGCTAAAAATATTGGTGTGCATGAGTGTATATGAAAAATATCACATTATCAGGTCATAAATAAATGACTTTCTTCTCTTAAAATAAAGGGGCCCCTAATTTAGGTTGATTTCTTCTTCCTCAGATTTATGACAGAGTAGCTGCCTTTCATGTACAGTTTTTTGTCTATTGTGTAGTGGCTTCTCAGCATCATTATTCAGGGCTCAACATTATTCAACATCATATAACTTCTATTCTCAAGTGAGATCAGGTGAATTCCTCAGGGTGTGTGGATCCTCTATGTGCTCTGACCATGTCACTACTGTTTCTGTGTTTTTATAAACATTTTTAAAAATTTAAATATTTATTGGTACATTATGAATACACATCATCATCGCATTCAACACTGAGAATCTGCACCAGAATATAACATGACTTGATTCTCATTTTTTCACTTTCCACCTACCCTGCATCCCCCACCCCCTATATACACAATCTTTGTTTCCTTTTTTTACTGTCACATTCTTTTTTTCCTCTCATTATTCACCCCTACACCCTCTTTCCTTTTAAATATTTTCTTTTTCACAATATCAACTATGCATATTACAATTCATTTACAACTTCATTTTCTCATAGCAGAGAAAAGATATGATATTTACACATCTGAGACCTATTTATTTTACTTATGAGGATTTCCTCAAGGTACTTCCATTTGAGTATGAATGACTCAAATTTATCATTTTTAATGGCATAATAATACTCCATTCTTTAAAAGAACCACATCTTCTTTATCCAGTCTCTAGTTGATGGACATTTTGATTGTTTCCAAGATTTAGCAATCGCAAACTGAGCTGCTATAAATATGGGTATACATATGTCGCTGTGATATGAATCTTTTAATTCTTTTGTGTATATACCTAGTGATGGCCAGGTCAAATGGGACCTCCAATCCTTATTTGAGGAATCTCCACAATGATCTCCACAGAGGTTGTCTACATTCCCACCAACAGTGGAGAAGGTTTCCTTTTTCTCTGCAGCCTCACCAACATTTGTTGCTGGCTAATTCTGAAACAGCAGTCATTCTTTGAGGAGTAAGATGAAATCTTAGTGTTGTTTTCATCTGCATCTCTCATATGACCAATGATGTTGAGCATTTCTTCCTATACTTCTTTGCTGCTTTTCCTTCTCCCTCTGAAAAGTATCTGTTCATTTCAGATGCCCATTTTTGAATTGGGTCTTTAAATTTGGGTGTGCTCCTAAACATTTTTGACAATGTTCTATAATTACATGGGCTTTTAAATGTTTTGCTTTTCATCCTGGCACTTATCTGATCTACTTCCAATTTTACATGTTCTCTTGTCCGTCTTCTCTCTGCTTCTTTCCACATCATCTGTCCTACTTCCTATCATCTTCTAATTATAAAATGGCCAAACCATGCCTTGGCTTTACTGTTAAAAATTCCTTTCAGAAGTCATCCAAATTAGCTTGGTAGCAAAGTAGAACTAGAGCTTAAAAAATTTCTGAAATGAAAAGCCCAGAAATGACTTATGTAAATTGGGCCTGCCTTCTCCCTGTAGTTTATGCTCCAGTCTGGGGGAAGTTATGGGTAGATTGTGTCTAGACATGGTTTGGCCCTCTGTGTTTAGTGCTGCCCACACTCAATCAGCTATTTTTTTTTTAAAGCTAGCATTCTTGAGGAGTGGTGATGGAGACATTCACCTAGTTGAATACCTGCAGGTTATCTCTGGGCCTGTTCGTAACAGTACCTGAACTCGAGTCATATTCCGAAAGAACAAGACCATTTTCTTTGTTAGACTGTAAACCCAATGAGGGTGCACATGTCTATCAGGTTACAGTTCATTCATATATGTCAGATGTTATGGAACAGAGCTCCTCCTATTGTAGGTGTTCAATAAGTCTTTGTTGATTTTAATTTATACCTGATGAAGTTATTAGTTTAATAATTCATTTAACAGCCTCTTTTCCCTTAAGTAACACAGTCTCAAGTGGGTATGGCAGGATAGATGTGAATGTACTAATTAAAATACACAGGAAAAGTGATCATGGCATCCATCGTGTGACACTGCATGAACACACATTGATGAGGACTCTAAGCTTATCTTAGAGAGCAGGATTAGGAACAAATTAGAAATATCCTAAAGTTTAAGGAAGATCTCAAACTTGAAGGGTAATAGAGAGGAATTTACTTTTAAAATGGATATATGAAATTGATAAAGAGACCCTATTTACTTGAACAGGTAAGTATTTTCTCAGGATCTAAGTGCTCTTATTTTTGATTTAAATGAACAAATGAATGGTTTATACCGGATAAGATCTTTTCCAAATTTTAAAATTCTTAAAACTGATTATACATGATGAGAAATATAGAACATAATAAAAACTTGGGAGTTTCTTCCATCTTTTGGGAAATGAACTAGCCCTAGAACAATGAATCTTAGCCTAAGTTCATATTGTACTGCCTTGTATTTTTCAATTTCCCAAAACCATGTGCAGACGTTTTGTATAAGCACTTTCTTTCCCTTGATGGACAAAGATCCATTGTGTTCATCAAATTCTTAAGGCAAATGATACACCCAAAGCTTTATAAAACTATGGGATTTTAATATTTTAGATAGTCTTTGTAAGACATGGTAAAACATTTTGTATGTATCAGGTATTATGCTAAATATTTATATACATTAGATGATTTAATCCTAACTTCATATTTCCATTACTTTTCTGAGGACAAAGTTAAATTTCTTTTTTCTTTTTTTTTCTGAGACAGGGTCTCGCTTTTGTAGTTCAGGCTGGCCCTGAGCTCAGCCTCAAACTCACATCACAGCAATCCTCCTGCCTCTGCCTCCCAAGTGCTGAGATTACAGGTGTGAGCCACCACGTCCGGCACTGTGGTATGTGGTACTGATTGCTGCTGGGCGTGAGTCTCCACGCCCAGTATTGTATGTGGTTACCAGGGATCGAACTCGGGTCCTTGCACTTGCAAGACAGGTGCCGGAACCACTGAGCTATATCCCCGGCCCCAAAATTAAATTTCTTGAAGTCATTAGCTGGTACGGAATGGAACTGGAATCCCAACCTGCATAGAACCAAAGCGCCCTGTTCTTATTCATTATATGAGGCTTTTTATGTAGACAGAACATTGGCTAAGAACTGGAGTACTTTCAGTCTTAGCCATAATTCCCCCCCTAAACCATCCTTTATAAAGTAACTGCTTCATAAGCATCTTAAAGCCTTCTCACATGCAGCCTTCCTCTGTGGAACCAGCCTTCTAAGCAAAGTAGTAGCCCTTTCCAGACTGCTCACCTCAGGTTTTTTCCATTATACAGCTAGGCAGAAGTAAGCAAAATTTTATCTTAACTGTCTATTCTAGACTCCAGTCTGGCCACAAGGTACAAATGAGCAACCCATACCTCTGGAGAGGCTCCAAGAAATCCATCCCAAGCACTGAATGGACCTGGCCCTGTTCCAAAATTTTACTAACCTTCCACAAATTGTGATTCCAGACACGTTTATACCTTGGCCCCCAGGATAATGGAAGCCACAAAAGAGGCAGAAATGAAAATGTCAGTCCAGCTGGGCCCACACTGTGGGCCAGCAATTACAATGGAACCCATTGCTTCTTAGGCCACCTGAGGGGAACACATCTGTGCTTCTTACAGAAAGAGTAACAAAGTCATCTAGAGCAGTTTCCTAGCTTTTTTTTTTTCAACTCATTGGAAACAGTGAGTTGTCAATAGCAACTGAGATTTTAATAAGCAGCAGGAGAAAACATTTTAAAAAAACTCAGCTACCTTTGCTATTATTCCAGAGCTAAAAAACTTAGAATATATGACCGTGGATAGAAAGCAAGTAAGACAAAACATTGTTTTTCTGCTGGAGCAAAGTGGGAAGATTACCCCTCTTTTACTTCAGATTCTGAAGAATGGGTAATATTCACCCGGTCACAACAAACAGAGAAGAAGAATATCCACAGCTAAAGTGATGCCTGAGAGGTCATAGCTTTGTATTATTGTGATGTAAGTTGAAAGCGTCAACCTGAGAAAAAGAAATCATACTGAGAACCAAAGTGAGAATTATGGTAACAGGGATTAAATGCTGTGGGAACAATAATATTTCTAATCTCCTCACTTTGTGCTTTATTTTTTAATTAAAATTTTTATTGGTACATTACATATACACATCATGATTGCACTCAACAATGAGAATTTGTACCAGTATATGACACAACTTAATTCTCATTTTTTTCCCATAGCCCTACCCACCCTACCACCCCCACCTCCTATATACATCCACTTTGTTTCTTCCCTTTTTTTGTTATAATCTCCTTTATTTCTTACATCCCAGCAACTGATGGAAACCATTCATCTGGGCTGAAGTAATCTTCTGTGATTTCAGTGCATCTGAATATGCCAGTTTCAGTGTCTACAATGGCAAACTTGTGAGTCTTTGCTAATCTTGCAACTGAGCACTCCAAGCAAATAGATACTTCTGCAATTCTGGTGAAAAACAGAGATTGCTCCAGCAAAAGTCACCTTCCTGCAAGTCTACGTGGTGACTCCAAGGGGTCAAGTAAACCAAGAAAACTGAGAGTTAATCATGGAGGAGTTTAACTAACCTTCTTATAACTTGATACAACAGCATGGATGTGGGTTACTTTCTTCGAGTACTTGTCATTTGCCTTGTGATTCTGTTTTTACTTGGCTTCATTCTCCACAGGATATAAGGCTTCATAAAGATAATTTTCTTTGTCATTCTGTCTTCAGTATAATAATGTTGGGGGTAAATAAATGAATTTACAAATTCAGCACAAAGAAGTCTTCCAATCTATGCCATAGGAATAGTAAATGATTATCAGGTTAGTAAAACATGGACTACATCACTTGAGAGTCTTTAATAGCTAGCACTTGTAAGCTAAGTTTGCATTAGGTTATATGCAATACTGAACATAGTTGTGCTTTGGAACAGGAGCATGCATTCAAGCTGCAGTGGTTAACTGCTGCTTTGTCTTCTAGCTCTTGTTCTTCCTTTGGGTAACTCTTGGCTGTGTGGATCTGAACACTTTCTTGCTCATTTACTCTCAGGCCTGTCTTGTCTTCTTGTAGTAAAGGGCTCCTACACAGGTGCAATGGGTCCAGCAGTGCTATGTAAGTCTCTGCTTCTCCAGGGAGCCACCTTTCCCAGGGCCATGAGGTTTTGTTCAGCCACAATCCCCACTGGTCTTGTTAGAAGACTGCTGGAACAGGAGGCCGTCGTGTGTTTCCTATGGAAAAAATTCGATAGTAAAAACATAAAAAAATGGAAACAAAGCTTATGTGTATGGGGGGTGGCTGTAGGGAGGGCAGGGAAATGGGAAAAAATAAGAATCAGATACAATATACACAGGTACAACTTCTCAAGGTTGAATCTGATCACAATGCATAACTAAAATGTATGAATAAACTAAATAAAGGGAAAATAATTTTTGAAAAAAGATAGAAAAAAAAATAAGTTGAACCTGTGTGTTCTCCACATTGAAGCCACATAGGAGGAGGTGGGCATTGGAGACAGAAGCAGAAAGGGAAAAAAAGAGAGGGTACTTTTAAACACAAATAAAAATAGTAAATCACAACTCTATTAATTTTTTTTTGTCATCTGCAACAAAAATAATGAGTACTGAGACTATGTTAAATATTGTTAAGAAATATGGTTGTTTTTAGTTTGTTTGTTTGTTTGTTTTGAAACAGGGTCTGGCTTTGTAGTTCAGGCTGGCCCTGAGCTCAGCCTAAACTCACATCACAGCAATCCTCCTGCCTCTGCCTCCTGAGTGCTGGTATTACAGATGTGAGCCACCACGTCCGGCACTGTGGTATGTGATACTGATTGCTGCTGGGCATGAGTCTCCAGGCCCAGTATTGTATGTGGTTAACCGGGGAATCGAACCTGGGCCCTTGCACTTTCAAGACAGGCGCTGGATCCACTAAGCTAAATCCCCGGCCCAAGAAATATGTTATTTTACTGGACTAAAATCAGGTTCTCTAGATATAATATTCTAGCTTCCAAAGGAAGCTACAGGAAACTCAAACACATTTAATCTCTCTGTGATCTGATTGCTCCTTATGGAGAGAAATATTATGGCTTATATTTCATTCTTTTATTTAATCAATATTTATTGAGCCCTTATTATGTGTAGGGATATCTTTGCTCAAGGTTATATATATTGACCTTTCTTTGAACTCTTTTTATCTAATCGCAAGGATTGTGGACCACCACTAGTATTCCTTCTTATAGCAACTCTACTATGTTAAATGATTCCCTTCAAAATACGGCGTCTGGAGCATTCACGTCAGCATTGCTTCATTTGTGTTACACATTGGTTAGTTGCAGCCATATGCCAGGCTCAGAGTAATATCTCTCCTTCAGGGAGGATAAAAAGAGAGAGATAAGAGAAAAAAATTCATCAGAGAGGACTCTAGATGGAGCCTTGAATGCCCAACTGAGGGGTGGATTTTTTTTTTTTCTTCCTATGAGGTAACATGAAATCTATAAGTTTCAGAAGAAAGGAGATGGCATGATTTTAGAAAGACATTCTGAAGATATATGGCACAGGGACTGGACTTCTAGGAAACCAGGGCAGGAAAGACTAGCTGGTTTCAGTGAGAGGTCCAGAGGGATCGCACTTAGGCAATGGCTGCGAGGATAAGAAGAAAGCGAAGGTCTCTGGCAGTGAGGACATGCAAGTAGGCAACACTGCAGACCTCTATGACTCAAGATAAGTCAGAGGACAAATAGCACCAGGAATAGCACCATACAAATCAGAATCTGCAGGTTCAAAAGATCCCTACATCTTGCACAGGCACATTAAAGTTGGAAGGTCACTGACCCAGCTACTGGGCATACGGTGGTGAAGACAGCACAGCTGAGGTCATGGAGTTCCCACTCAGCAGTGAGTTGGGTTTGATTACTGCTAGACGGTGAAACACAGGGATATATGGGTCTGGGGTGCTTTCCCTGGATAAAAAAGAGACGCAGTGAAACAGGTCGGGTAGGTAGAAAAGGTGCGTGTGTGTGTGTGTGTGTGTGTGTCTGCCATAGAAAGAGCCCAGCACTCATTCAGAGTAGAAAGAGCACAAAGGCCTTGGAACAACAGTGAGAGCCAAGCAGTGTGTGAGCAAAGAGGAGGGTGTGTTAGTGGGGCTGTGAGGTTGGTCAAGAGATCAGATCCAGACTTCTAATCATGCAAAAAATGTTGATTCTTCTCTTCAGAAGAGGGTGGGAGGAAAAGCTAGAGAGGTGTCAGGAAAGCCATACAAAGAGGAAGGGACACAGACCCCTCTGAGGCTCTGACCACAGCCCCTTCGTTGGTGAAGCCTATTGCTTTCAGCATTTTTATTAGTGACTTCATTTAAGAAAGATGTCTTGAGCGTATTCTCTGCATTAGACCTTATGCTAGTTAAAAAAAGAGATATTGAAATCTGACAGATGTGATCTCTGCCCTTTAGGATATTCCAGTTTGTAATGATATTCTGCTTCATTAAAGAAGTTTATGCATAGTCAAACCAGGAAGAACCTCTAGTTAATCATTTGCTGTATCTTCTCACATGGGCTACTTCTAAACCAGTTTTCCCACCTCCTGTTCTTAGACTCAGTATTTGATTTTTTAAAATACAACATTTTTACATTTTTCTTGGTTTTAGGCCATCCTGTCAGCCTGCTACTTCTTTCTGAATCTTGCTGCAGTTATCAGTTTACTAGCTCTCTCTTCCAACTTTATTCTGCATGCAGATCTGCCAAAGTTATCTCCTTTTTGTTGGTATAAGGCCCTACTTACAAAATTGGTGACAGGATTCAGGAGTTCTTTTCACTCTTTAGCATGGCAGTAGGGAAATCTCTTTCCAGGGATTGATTAATCAATGTGCATTAGAATGGCATAGGATATTCTGTCCTGACACACATCCTCCTGTTTTGAATATGGAGACAAATGCCTGTTTATGGATATACAACACCTATAGGATATACAATACCCACATTGCAGTATTTGTGATACTACATTTTAATTTTTAAAAATATACTCAACAGTAAAGTGCTGGTGTTTTTCTAATTACCATACATGATGAGCATTCAATAAATATTTGTTTAGTAACTTAACCCATATATGTTAAAAGACATACAGAAATTATGCAGGACAGAAAAGGTATTTCACAAGTTTTTGATAGTTTAAGTATAGAATTTACCCTGCAGATGGTTCCCAGCTCTGCAGCCAGTTTAGCACTATGTGAGTTAGGAACTGAAGCTCACATTCATCCTCAGAGTTGCCTTCACCATGTTCTATGCTTCGCTTTCTGGAGCATTCCCTGATATGTCATAGAAATTTTTAGTTTCTTCATTTTATCTCAGAGAGTCTATAAGTAACACAGTGAAGTCAAGAGAATCCTCTTAGATATATCACCAACTCAATGTCATGGATAAGTGTTGAGTTTGCTAATAGCATTCTGACTTATAGGTATATACAATATCATGGAAGTCCCAGTGTAACTCAGAAAACTAGCTGCCAAAATTAAAAATTATTTCTGCTGTGAATTATTTTGAGATATTTATAGTTTATCATTCTGTCCTGGCATGTTTTTCTTTTTGTTGGATTAAACAATGGATATCACTGATACTTACTTTTAAAACTTACATTTTCTTTTCTGAGACTAGATCTCACTTTGTAGTTCAGGCTGGCCCTGAGCTCACTATGTAGCTCAGGCAAGCTTGGAACTCACAGTAATCCTCCTGCCTCTGCCTCCCAAATGCTAGGATTACAAGTGTGAGCCACCACACCCAACATTGTGGTATGTGGTTCTGATTGCTGGTTGGCATGAGTTAGCATGCCCAGCATTGCTGTATGTAGATACTGAGGATGAACCTGGGCCCTTGTGCTTGTAAGGCAGGTACTGGTACCACTGGGCTAAACCCCTGGACCTAAAACTTACTTTCATTAGTTCTTCACTGCCTTGATACTTTTCTTACTGTAGCTGAGTTCTAAAATACTTAATAACTTTTATTAAGATTTCTCTAAAATCCACTTACCAAGTCCATGTTATAGATTTCATAGGTATGAGCCTATTCAACCCTCACCAATGAGAAGCAAGTTTATTATTGATTTATAAAAAAATAAAATGGATGGGAAAGTTCCAGTTGTTCATACTTCCTATGATTTTCACCCCATTGTGCAGTATGCATTGTATTTGCAGAGCTGAGGTTTGGGTGAGACCTCACTGTACAACTTGACCTTTTAACCTAGCACACACAGTTCTGCTCAGGGATCAAAGACACAGAATGCTGTACTGAAAGTGTCCTTAGAGATCACTGGGCTCAGAGTGTGATATGCAGATTTGGTTGACTCTGCCATACTTTGGGCAAATGACCCTTATTGGAGGGCAAAAGCTAGGTAAAGAAATGTGGTGGAAGAGGGCGGGTTAACTCTAATCCCAGACACCCACTTCTGAAGCTTTCGAATTGGGAGGATATTATGCAAGCCTTTATGCCCACGTTGATGTGTTTCCTCATCAATAAAATACTTAATTAGTAATGAAATGAGGTCAGCATCTAATGTTAGTTTTAACTGCCACCAATTAGCTATGTGACATAGAATTGTTTTGAACATTGACTGAGTGCTGACACTGCTATTTTTAGAGAAATACATTTCAGGCAAAAGGGACATCAGAACTACAGGTCTACTATGTCCACTGAATAGCAAGGAGATGGTGGGGATTTCAGGACTGCCCAGATTTACTCTGGAGAGGCAGTGAGTTTAACATGAAAAATTGCTACATTAAAAAGCAAAGAGAACCTTAAGGTATAAATAAGTTCAAGAGCAAGATGAAACAAATGACAAAAAAAATGAGGAAGTAGAGTTTGGAGATGGGAAGACATCTAGGGATGGATGAGAGGGGAGAGCAGGGAAGGAAAGGATTAAAAATTTATATATATATACATATTTTCATCATGTATAATAAACATGTACTAATAAAATTTTTAAATAAACTAAAGTAACACAGAAAAATGAAAGTAAGCTTCTGTTTCCACAGACAGGAAACAAGTCTGATGTGAAGATCTGAGTATGTTAAATAAGGTTACTGTTAGTGAATTCATTTTTCTGAAACCGAGAGCAACTTGTGTGTCCCTAAGTCACACACAGGAAGCAGAGGAACTGAGGGTCGGACGACACGTGACCCTACAATGACCACAAAGATGAGAGAGGCAGCTATTAAGAAGATGAGAGAAACATGCATGCACAATGACTGAAATCAACTATGTATACTGGGAAGCATAAGTCATGGTATTGTGTTTTGGAGCTGTAGTCACCTGAGATAGGAAATAAAAACCGCCACTTCCATGTCTGAGTAATCAGTGCTTACCCCTCAAGGCTCCTTTCCCTTCCTCTGACATTTTAGTTTCATACGGCGTGGTTGAAGGTCTCAGTCACATTTAAGAGGGTGAGGAAGCACTATTTTCACCTGAGCAAACTAGATGTGGCAGCTTCCATGGAGAAAAATCTACATCTGTTTCTTGTTTAGCGGGAGGTCTTTTTTTGCTTGTTTATGTAAAAAAAACATGAAGTAGCTGACATATTTCAAATGTGTATTAAAAGTGGAGGAGAGAAAGGGTTTGGAGCAATGAATGAGATGAAAGAGAAAGCTGTGCCAGGCGAGATGAAAGCCATGCAAAGAGCAGTTAATCATCCCAGCCTGAGATAAACAAGAGAAATCCAGTGTCTCCGCAGAGACAAGGAGGGGCCCAGCTATTCACTGCAGAAATATCTCTGACATCGAAGTTACTGAGCTGGTTACTAAGCTTACTATTTCTGCTCTGTCAAAGTCATCCCATTAAAACTTAAAATAAGACTGCAACTGGATAATCTTACCCTTATAGAAGCCTTATGTAATATATGCAAATGTGCAATTGAATTATTAGGCTTTTTTCTTCTTAAAGCTGCAAGTAAAAATCTCATGAAAGCCTGAAAATTTCAAAAAGAAATGTGTATCTAAGAGCATCTTGGAAGAAACTCCTGGAGAACGAGGTTGTCTTGAGAGTCACCAAGAGTCCTTTATGGACAAGAATTGCTGGGTCCTGGCACTGGCTTCTCTACTTATTTTGGACCAGATCTTGCAAATCATTTAGCTCCCAGAACTGAAGTATCCTCTGTCCAAGTGGAAAGACTTCATAAACCAGGGTCAGAAAGCTTACGCTTGTCACTGCTTTGTTACCTATGAGCTATTTAGTTAAAAAAAGAATTTACTGTTTGAGGGCATTATTTTCAGTACTGGGGATTGAACCCAGGGCCTGTGCAATGAGCTACAGATCCTTTTCTATTTCTTATTTTGAGATATCGTGTAGCTAATTCACCCAGGCTGGGCTCTAACCTACCTCAGGGATCTATAACAATGGGGCAGCTAGTATTATCTCCTTAATCTACAGGATTGTTGGGAAGAATATAGGAGACAACGTATGTATAAAATACTTTGCAAACTCTAAAAGACAATAGACAATTTGGCCTTTGCAATACTTCCTCAGTTCACGTATGCATCACAGAGTGCTGGAAGGATAAATGAGAGATGGAAAGTCATTTGTTACAGAGTCCTGGAAACTACAAGTCATTGTAGCAAGTGAGTGCCTACTTCAACTCTGTTGGTGAAAGATAATGGAAGCTAATCAGAAAGCTATTCCACCTGGGAGATGTGTAAAACATCCTCCATCTAGAGTTAAAGAAAAACTGTAAGTCCTTTTCTTTTTCCTTTGTATTCTAGAGGGGGTTGGGGGTTGGGCAGCACCGAAGAGTGACTGCCGTTCAAAAATATTGGTTAGATTAGGGGATGGGGGGTTGGGAGGACGCTATTCTTTAAGAGCCATAAAATGACTGAAGTGATCACACAAAAAAGAGATTTTCTAATTCCATTTGAGCTATAATCTGATTTCACTGTTGAATACAATGTCCCTTTCACAAGGATCTGAAGTCAGTATGAGGGCTGCGCGGCAGAAGTTTTCCACCCAGCAACAGGATGATGTCAGCGGCCAGAGAGAACAACCAATCAGTAGACAGAATGAATCAGAGCGTGCTGGGATTTTGCTCAACTGTCTCCTAGCAAGCAAGCTCAGCTCTGAAGTGCAGGGGCTATTTGCACTTCCTCTGCACTTGAAGCTGAGACTGACTGAATGGCTCCTTAGTTAAAAGGACACAAATGGGGGTACAAGCAGTTAAGATTACTTGCATCCAAACAGCCAGTCCTATGGATAGTGAGTCATACTGATATTGTTCTGCAAGTCCTTTTTTTTTTTTTCAATGAAAAGCTCAGCATTAATGAATATTTTAAAGGCTTGATTTTTATGTCATTCCTTCTAATTGCTTGAAATCTGGGTGGTTTTGTGTGTGTGTGTGTGTGTGTGTGTGTGTGTGTGTGCATTATATGGTGCTTGCTGCTCATGAGCTAATGACATGTGAACCATACGTTAAATTCAATATACACTTTATAAACTTGGTAGAGTTTGAACTTGCCTGTGATGTTTCCAGTCCTTTCTCTAATGACAAACAGTCTGAGAATCAGCAGCTTGTTTCATTTCTGGGTCAGAAGCCATACTCCTTTAATTCTACCAAAATGCATTTTGTGCGTGTTTTAAAGAAAAGTTTAAAGGGCAAGGTTGTGTGGTGACTTTAGGCATTCTCTCATATGTAAAGGGAAGCTTTGTATTATTGTATGTGAATTCGTGTTTCTGAAAACATGAATTATTTCTGAACATTTTGTCTGTTCTCTGATCTTGGTAGACAGTGACAGCAATACTGGAAGAGGGTGCACTTGAAGGGTTAAACTTACCTACTTAGCACTGAGGTGTTCTCCGGGGCACACACCTTGTCTATGTTAGATTAGGTTGGAAGACAGGTTCTCTTGTGAGTGATAAAAATACATCTTTCCAAAGGAAAGAAACATATAACAAGGAGGGAGTAATTCTTTGCCTTGTCTTCTTTCAGAGTGACTGGTAGGTCTCAGGGGATGACACAGACTATGATTTATTAGTCCAGACCTGCCCAAACCCCTTTCTCTTTCAATAGTTTTCTTCCTGACTGAATGCCTCCTTTTTCTTATTACAGGACTTATAAAAATGAATGAATTGAGCTAATTAGGATCATACTATCCTGTCATATTAAGAAAACTGCATCTGAAATATGCATTAGAGAAAAAGCAAGTTTAATATGGCCAAAGGTTAAGACTCTGCTGGAGGAGAGCACACAGGTGGGCTGTCTTGGATTTGCAGCCCAGCTCCATCATTTACCAGCTCTGTAACTCAGGCCAAATCTTCATTCCACAGGTGCAAACTGGGGCAATGCTTAGTTCCAAGGATGATTGTGAAGATAAACAATCTCTCACAGAACACAGGCACAGCACAGAGCAGCTACTTAATTCATAGAACCCACCCCCACACCCTTTAAACTGGAAATAAACAACTTGTTGGCAAATAGAAATCCCAGAGAGACCCACTTTCACAAATACTGTGGGATTTGTAATTAGCATGTAAAAGGATTGCTTCCAAGCCCTGAAAGCATGTCGTCCTTTAAAGGCTCTTAGACAAGCTCAAGAAGCCTTGTTTACACTCTAGCATTAATTTGCTCAGCAAACCCTCACTACTAGGGCAAAATTAAATTTCAGTTTAGATTCTGTTTGATTGACCCCAAATTCTAAATGAAAGTGGCCTTAGTGTAGTCTCAGTTTCACTATTCTGGGAGTCTTGAAATTCATGCAATGAGCCATCCAGTGACTTGGTGTTATCCTGGTAGTTTCTACAAGAAACTAAAACTTCATACGTGAATCAGTGTTGCTGTCACTTCCCCTTCTTCATCACAACATCCCTCAGGGGACCGTGCTCCTAGTGTCCAGGGAAGCTTAGAAAATCTGTCTTCAGAACAAGACAGATCAAGAGTCAATGGAGGCAAAAGCTCCAAAGCTGGTTACAGGTTACACCAGCTGTGGTGCCCAGACACAAGCCAGAAGGAAGTCGAGCGGGGGATGCACTTCCTGGGTGAGGCCAAATCAGCTATTTTGGGCTTGAGTTCCTCATTAGACAGTAGTTGAGCAGATTATAGAGATGGTAACATTCTATGATTTATACTGGACAGATCCCCTAAAAAATGCAATTGCTGACTAAGATATGATACTGTAGGTTCACTGTTTCCTCAAGGCTTCCCTCTTCCCACTGTATGGAAAGATGACCCAGTCCGTGCTTGGGGTTTTACAGAAGATGTCATTAGGATAGCAGGACGGGAGATTCTAAATGGAGATACAGTGACAACACCTCCCTGTTCTAAACACTTCCAGTTCAAGTGGAAAAGTGAGAAATGGGTATCAGCTGCAATGGCAGCTGTAACTATGTAAGAGTCAGGTCCTGCCTGGTTTTGAGTAAACAGGCCATTATACACAGGCCCTAAGCAATCCTTATCTATATTTAGTCAATGGACAGACAGTTGATGCCGCAAGAGTGCCATTTTATGGTGAGAACAATTAGATGTGATGTCATGTGGTAAAATGACATGGAATAAATACATTTTGTATTTGAAAGGACGCATGACATGGAATTAGTTCACTGCAGTTTCAGTTAAAATGAAGGTAAAACAGGGTGGTCCTCTAATCCAAAATGGCTGGGGAGGGCAGACTCACACAGGAACAACTCTGTGTGCCGAGAGATTGGACACGAGCCAAGGGACTCTGAAGATTATTGGCAAACCACCACAGTGTAGAAAGGGGAAGAAAAGGACTCCGAGTGTGCTGGTAAACAAAAGGGAACAAAGGAACTTGGCCATGCTGATTCCTTAATTTTGGACTTCTGTCCTTTTAAAGTGTGAAACAATAAGTACATGTTGTTTTAAGTCACCAGTTGTGAAACATGTTATAGCATCCTTAGTAAACTAATACATCTGTCAGTGGCAAAAGTACCGATGTTATCCAGACTAGATAAAACTCCTAGCTGTGTAAACTTAGGCGAGTTACTTGACCTCTCTGGGAAAATCTTCCTTGTGAAATATGGGTGGAGTAGTTGACTGAACAAGACTCTAAAACCTTTTGGGACTATGTAGTTACTTCTCAATATATTATCATTTTCCCCTCTGATGTAGGTACTGGTCATTCCCCATTTCTCCATTTGTACTTAACCATGTCTTAGTTCCAGGCTCAGGTTTTTTCTTGCTTGGAAAACTGCAACTCTGTCTTCCCAACCTAAAAAAAAAAAAAAAAAAAGCTTGAAGAATATTTGCAGTTGGAGCTTTAGTAACAGCATTTCCCTAGACACACCTGCACAGCCTCATTTTAATTCTGTCGAAACTCCCTTCTTCGGCACAAGCCTCTTCAAATCTGGACCACACATCTTCCTCCAGGCTTGTGTCTGCCAACCCCCTCCCAGTTCCTCCCACTCTTACATTGCACATATTCTAGCCACACTAAAATAGTGTTTTTCAAACAAGCCACAAACTTCCCTTTTCTAACATTCTCACCAACTCTGTAATTCCCCACAAGACAACTGGCAGTTTGAGGACAGAGACTGTCGCTCACTCACTGCCTTGAGAGCTGTCACCCAGTACTGTTCTCTAGAACTATGAATTGAGACAGGAGTGCTGTTTTTCAAGACCCATTTCAAAGATGTTTTCTCCCTCTGAATACAGGAGTTAGGTGTGCTCTTCTGGCTCTCAGTGCTCACTCACAATTTTTAAATATCTTTGGCAGGAATTTCCCCAAATCTTTGCATGGGACTTTGCACATAAGTACAGTACAAATCCCTGACTTACAATGACTCAGATTTACAGTATTTTTTACAAGAGCAAAATGCATTCAGTAAAAGCTGAACTTAAAATTTTGAGTTTTGATCTTTTCCTAGTCTAGCAATATGTCATATGATTCTCTTTCGTGATGCTGGTTAGTGACAGTGAACCACAGCTCCCACTCAGCGCCACAATTACACAGTTAATGTGTGTAACACAGGCTTCGTAGTAGAAGATCTGCCAGACTGTGGGCTCACATAAGTGTTCTGGAAATGTTTAAGGTAGGCTGCAATAAGCTATGGTGCTCTGTACGCAAGATATATTGTATACATTTTCAACACAGGATATTTTCAACTTACACTGGGGACAACCTCATCATAAATACAGAAACATTTATACTAGATAAATGATCTAGAGCAGATAACAAGTAGACAAAAATTTGGTTGCAAGTATTTGTGTATATTTTGTTCACGCAGTGTGAAAAATCTTATCTGATGTGGATCAGCTTTTCTTGTTTAGTCACAGTGGAAATAACCATTTGGTTCATTTGGTTCAAGTGTGTCAGAAGGCCAGTTTCCTATGGAGTCCTTACCTGCACCTATTTGAGGTCAGTCATAACCTTACATGGTACCTGGAAACTCTCGGGGCAAGTCCTCCCACCCAGTTTCAAGGAGAACAGTAAGTCCAGAAGGATCAGTACATGCTCACTATGATGGTCAGCAACTCAAACTGAGGGACCAGGTAGTCACTAACAAGGGGCCCTTTTCTCCTTATGCATGGCTCACTTTGGCCTAATAAAGGTTCTGGTTGGATGAAGAGTAAGTGAAGAGTCCAGAAAATGATGCACACATTCCCCTCCAGGCAGGTCTTCTTATCAGTAGTAAATGGATCCCAGAGCATTGCATCTGCAGCTTGGCCTAGTCATACACACAGGGCAGAAGAATTATCTATTGATTATAATGATAACAACTAAAGTGGGGACATCTTATGAACCAAGATTCTCTTTCTCTCTCTCTCTCTCTAAGTAAATTCAGTTTAATTCTTAAATATGGAAATTGAAAATGAAAACTGTTAAATAATGTACTCAAGCTCATATAAGTATTAAGTGGCAAAGACGAAATTTAAGTCTGTTCAAATCAACCAAATTTGCTTTTGAGTGCATGCCTGTGAATGCAGCACTTGGGAGGCTGAGGCAGGAGGATCACTGTGAGTTCAAGGACAGCCTGGGCTACTTAATGAGTTCAAGTCCAGATTGAATTATATAGTGGGAATCTGTCTCAAAAAAAAAATCAAAACAAAACATTTGCTTTTGCATACTAAACATAAGTGCCTCTTAGGTCATTGCATCCTATTCAATTAATTAAGTAAGCAATATTTACCCAATAACTCATATTTACCAGACATACCTTAGATTCTGGATATAATTGAGCAAAGAGGACAAAGTCCCTGTACTCTTGGAGCTTACATTTTAGAGAAGAAGAATGGACAGTGGAAAGAAGTAATTTTAGGGAAAAGGAGGAGCTAGGAAGATAATAACATAGAGTAGAAGCTAGAGAACAGGACTGGAAGCCTCTGAGAGAAGAAGATCACTAGTAACCTCTGCCTCCTGATATTCATGCCCTTTTATGAGTCACTGAGCCTGAGCTGAACCGAGAAGTTCACCTCAAATGACAGGACTATGGCAAAGATGAAGAGATGCTGCCTCCAAGAGAAGGTTACAAGGAGACTCCAAAAAGCACTTTGGAATATGCATATAGGAGTCTATGAGAGGAACAGGGCACATAAGTAACATTGTTGTTAATTTATATTAACCTATATTACATAACAATTTGCCTTGGAGACAAACTTGGAGCTTTAAAATATTTTGTAGAAAGAATTCCTCCAACTGTTGATATAGGTATTTAACTTCTTTAAGCCAGGGGCCCAACAGATTTGGAAACCTTCTGGTCAATTTTGTTTAATGTTTCTTCCCAGGACATTTTAAGCTCTCAAGGCAGACAGTGAGCCCTAGTTGCTTTTCTTCAATTACTCAGATATCTGAGAGCTAGAAGCATTAAAATTCTGACCTTGACTTTTATAGGCATTAAAAGGAAGCATTAAGGCTTTCAGGGAATATTTTTAATATTCATTTTCACAAGCTATAAAAAATATGAAATGAGAAATTTCTTCAATTAGATGAAGGTTTGAAAAAGACTTTAAAAATTAAACACTTTTTAATAATAAATGCACGAAAGAGGGATAGCCTCAACAAAGAAATATAAAGGCAGGGGTGCGATGTGATTTTTCACTTTTCACATTGAGAAAAACTTTCAATGTGTATGAGATTCATTAAGATGCAGTGTTAGTCTATGAGAGATGAGTTATCAGGACAGCTGTCAAGTGAAAGAGAGACATGATCATATGTGCGGAAGTCCAAGACTAAATTCACTTTTTTTTTTTTGAGACAGGGTCTCATTTTGTAGTTCAGGTTGGCCCTGAGCTCACTATGTTGCCCAGGTAAGCCTCAAACTCAACAGTCCTCCTGCTTCTGCTTCCTGAGTGCTAGGATTACAGGTGTGAGCCACCACACCCAGCACTGTGGTATGTGGTTACTGGGGATTGAACTTGGGACCTTGTGCTTGCAAAGCAGGTATCAGAACCACTGAGCTAAATCCCTGGCCCAAATTCATATCTATTGACTGAGGAACATCTTAATATCTTCAAACCCTTAACAATATCTAGCATTTTGTAGATATTTAATATTTATGAGATTAATTATTTAATTAAATCTGAAATAAAGCTGAAGGAAGTAATATCAGTTATAAAAATGTACAGATACTTATTGAAGCACTTATTTGAATAAGGAAAGATAGAAACTATGAATGCTTAAAATAGAGATTTGGCTAAATAAGACAGTATCTGTTTGGTGAAATTTTTTTTTTTTGTCATTAAAATGTGATTTCGGAGGACTTTTACCAAGATGTGACAATATGGACAAATGTCAAGATATTAAACTTCAGCATACAAAAATTGGGTTTGGTGACTCATACCTGTAATCTCAGCACTTGGGAGGCAGAGGCAGGAGAATTATTGTGAGTTCAGGGCTAGCCTGGGCTACATAGTAAGCTCAGGGCCAGACTGAACTACAAAGCAAGATGGTGTCTCAAAAAAAAAATTTAACATTGAAAAATCCATATCATTTTTATACAACAATGATGCATTAGCTGGGAAAGAAATCAGGAAAATAATTCCATTCACAGTAGCTCAGGAAAATACCCAGGAGCTAACTTAACCAAGGAAGTAAAAGAACTCTACAGTGTAGAGAACACTGAAGATGAAAAGGTCTAACTTTTCATGTCCAGGGATTGGCAGAAGTGATATTATTTTTAAAAAGGCCATATTCATTGTTGAGTGCAATCATGTTGTGTATATGTAATGAACCAATAAAGATTTTATAAAAAAATACCATAATATGAGAGGAAATCTATAAATTTAATGCAATGCCCTTGAAAATTTGAATGACATTCAGAAAAATTATCCTAAAATCATATGGAAACACCAATATCTCTGGTAATCCTAAGCAAAATAAGCAAATTTGGAGATATCACAATGCCCAATTTCAAAATATAATATAAAGCCATGGAAATAAGACACCACTTAGACCAATGGAATAGACTAGAAGAGAGAAACAAAGCCATGCTGTCAAATATCTTACCCTTGACAAAGGGACCAGGAATATTTGTTGGAAAAATAACAGCATTTTAAATAAATGGTTCTGGGAAAAATGGACATACACATAGAAGATTGAAATTAGGTCACTGTCACTCACCCGGTGCAAAATCAACTCAAAACTGATCAAATATCAAGACATAATACTTGAACCTTTGAAATTGCTAGAAGTATAGGTTTAAGTAACGAGGGGAAAGAAAAAATTGTGATGGAACAAAAATAAAAGGGAAACAAAGCTTATGTATACAGGGGGTGGGGGTTGTAGAGTGGGTAGGGGAATGGGAAAAATGAGAATCAAGTCATGTCAGTGTTGAGTGTGATCATGATATAATGTATCTATTTCACAATAAAAAAAAAGAAACTGCTAGAAGTAAACAGAGGGGGAAACACTGAAAATCATAGGCATTGGTAGGCTTCAATAGCTCAGGAAGTAAATAGGAAAAAAACCAACAAATGGATCTAAATAAAATTTAAAAATCTCTGTGCAGCAAAAGAAACAGGGGAAGGGAAGAGCATGCAAAGGAAGCTATGGGGCAGAGAGGGGCGGATAAGATCAAAAGATATATTCTTGTATGAAAACACCACAATGAAACTGTTTTGAATGAATGTTATCATTATGTATATCTAAAATGTACCAATAAATCTTTGGTTTCAAAAAAATCAGTTGAAAAATGAGAAACTGAAATTTTATAAAATTAAGAGGCACTAATGAAACACATTTAAAAAAGATAATTATATATTATGGTTCCCACAGGAAAACGATTTTCAAGGAAATTCTCCAAGATATAAATAATTATTATCTCATACGTAACTTTTCCTATCTTTGTTATACTATATTGTATTTTAAAAACTTTTCTATAGTGCTTATGATTTACATTTTAATTACAAAAATAACAGTATGTACATTTTGACAATTTTTTAAACATAAGCCTACAGAATTCAGGTCACTGAATCTTTTGAACCAAAATTTACAAGTAAAAAGAAAAAAAAAATTTTGTCAGTACTAATTATTAGAATCATACTAGTTTTCCTTTTCCTATTAATTTAAAATGAACCAAACCAATTTGAGTCAGCGTAGGAAACCACATAGAACAGTGTGGTAAAGGACAGATTCTCAGGAACCACTCTCTGTGAGTTTAGACCTGGCTTTGATAGTTATTAACATAGTGATCATTGACAAATTGTTTACTTCCTGGAGTCTCTGCTACTCCATCTCCAAAATGTCATTGGCAATAGTATTTATCACATAGGATGAGTGCACGGGATACATGAGAATAACAGTCTGTGCTACCTGTGCTTGCTGTTACTCAAGTAGATTTCTACCCAAGTATAGCCGGTAAGATTTGAAATCCAAACCCTCTCCCTGTGCTTCTACCAAGAGGAAAAGTCCTCTAAATTATTTCAATGTTCAGGTGTGCATCAATTATAGAAGAAATGATAAATGCAACAAACTTAAAGAATGTAGATGAACTGAACCTTAAATGCATAGCCTTTAAAAGCAAGCACTTTAAAATATACTTTTATAGGTACTTGGAATTCTGTTGCCTTTAAATTGTTCAAAGTGATATCAAGCTTTCAATTCACTGAGTGTTCTCTGAGTCTAAATGGACAGATAGAAAAAGTGCAGGCATTTTTTTCCCCTGTGAAATAAAAGCATTTTTGAACACTGAGTAGACATTTGAGGTTTAGATCACATTTGTCCTCCTTCACAGTCTCCCTTGACCTGCTTAGCCAAACCAAATTCACATCTTCTGATGTATCTAAACTCTTTTACTAGAGTCTCTTAATGATTGTTCTCATAACTGTCTCATAATATGATTATTAAGCGTGTGTGGATACAGCTTTAAATTTTATGATTTATTCTTTCTGATTTCACCCAAATGCATCTAGAAAAATGGAATCTGAATAGCTCAATTAAAGAATGATTATTAGAATTTATTTAGAATATGAGCTTTTTTGAATGAATTAAGTAGTAATGTAGACATTTAGAAAAAGATCTTGAAGGTGACATTTTAGAGCCGACGTTCTGGAAGTAGGCAAAATTAATTTACAAAGAGATCTGGATTTTAATCTCTCACAGGCATGTGATCTTGGAAAACTGTCTAATCTCTTTCTCAAAATCATTATCCTTCTTTCTAACAGTGGCAGATAACAATATCTATTTAGCAGAACTGATAGGAGGAGAGAAAGAGATAATTAACATAAGTGGTTGTTCTTCCAGAGCACTAGTGACTTTGTTCAAGGCCGCATAGCTTGGTAGCTACTTATGTCACTTTCTTTATGCTCTTTCTTTGATAAACACTGTTGTTGTTGTTGTTGTTGTTATTATTATTATTGTTTTGGTACGGGGATTGAACTCAGGCCCTTGTGATTACGAGGTAGACACAGTTCCACTTGTGCTAAATCTCTGGACCTTCTTTGATAAACTTCAAAGATTTGCCTGAAGACTGTGCTGTGTCATGAGGATCTATAATTGGAGCAGAAGAAGTAACATTTGCTGATAGTCTACTGCATCCCAAAAGCTTTGCACACAGTTAGTTGAAGCTACCCCTGGAGCAAACTATTGGAATGAATGAAAAACAATCAAATGAGCTGACTCCACTTTCTGATGCTTCAAATACTCTTGGATTTCTTGAGCTCTTGTTCATCTGACTCCCCTTCCTTTATTTCAAAAACTAAGACATCTGATGAGAACAGATTAAATCAAAGGATAAAGGTTAAATTAAGTCACTTTTTCTGCAGAATGTATTAAAACTTCCAGCAAGTAATATACAATAAATGATAGTAATTTTAATTGTCTCTTAGCTGATGGAGAAAATCAATAGAAGAATAACAAAGAGACTACATCATTTGCTACACATTCTGTGGCATTAGTTATTTATTACCTTGTATCTCTTTAGACATTGCTGTAATGTATAGACACAAAATATGGACCCCTGAAGAATAAGGATTTTGCCTATTTAGTTACCTGTATGTGCCCTGTACCTACAACAGTATCAGGCAGTTTATAGTTGTTGAATGAATAAATTCACTGGACCAGCTACTCAAACTTTTATAATTACTGTAAAGTTTTGAAAGTCTTGTGGTGGAACACAAAAATAAATAATCATAGGCTTTTCCTCATAGTATTTTGTATTAGAAGTAGGGAACATTAGAGAATTCTCAGAGTGAAAAATGATACTCCAAGTAATACTTTGAATGTAATGGTTCTTAAATGGAGATTTGGAGAAAGATGAAGAGAGATATGAGAAGGCAAGAGAAAAGTTGCAAGAAATAGTAGGAAATGCCACTTGAATGGAATTTAAATAGAATATTGAATATCAAAGATGAGGAGGAAATTATGGGAAGGAAGACAGGGAATGGAGTGATATTCCTGGAAATAGGAATCTTGAGCAAAGGTCTAAAAGCAGGAGAAAAAGAAAACTAGGTACATCTGGGGACAAGGCTAAGATCAAACTTGCTAACAAATAGATTTGAGGAGGGCTTAAGAACATGGATTGTGTTTCTGGAACACTTTATACAGAGCTCAGAACCTCGTCTAAAGTTCAACAAATGAGCTGTGAGTCACTGCAATGGAGGGCTGTGGAAATGAGCATCCCTAAGGCCCAGTGAGAAGACTGCTTAGCCACAAGAAAGGAGAGGATGTGGGCATGAGTCTAGCTGTAGACAAGTGATGAAGCATGGCATTGATTATCATGTTGTTTCTAAAGAATCCAACATCATTGTCTGGGAAAATTTCACTAAATTCTAGTAAATTAAGATGTTAGAACCTTGGAGTTAGTGGCTGGGGAGTAGTCTGTCTCTGATTTGAAATGTATATATGTATATGGGTACTTCCATCATGTGAATCTCTTTGTTTGGCAAAATACACTGTTCTGAAGAGAAACTGCCTACCACAGCCATGACTAGCAGGTGGCATTCAGTCCTGTCCATGCCTCTGGACCTCAGTGGTTGGAGCTAATGGAGCAAAATAACATGAAACTTCCACACCATCAAAGAATGCTGAGTTGAACAGCTGTGAACAAACTTAGGATCTGTCTAGGACCTTCATATGACAAGATCAACACTCCATGATTCCCTCCTGGCCAGAGCAGTAGTAGAAGACAATGGTAATAACAACTAAACTTGATTAAGTGCAGTTCTATATGCCAGATACTGGGCATTATCTCTTTTAATGTAATCTTCACAGCAATCGAATGTGATGACTTCTACTAATCTCACTTATATGTAATTGAGAAAATAAGGGTCTACAAGATAAGATTGGTTAGGTAATAAAACACAGAACCTGGACTTAGTGCTAGAGTTATCTGGTGAGTTAACTGCATTTAATTGCAATCATAGAGAGGCATTTTTAAAAAAAATGTCAAAAGATTATTTTATAGGTCAGTAACTGAGGGAAACTGTAAAACTTCCTAGAATTGGGGCTGATTTAATGTGTAGGAGGGGGAATCTCAGAATGCATAGGAGGCAGGAGTTAAAGCCCAGCAAATAAAGTAATAATTATGAAGTTCACAACTCCCACCTTTTCTCTTAAAGTTTCAACTGCTTCCTTCGCTCCCAGGTACAGGTAGCAGCTCCAGACTGGCTTCTTGGTCACCCTGGCTAGGGGCAGAAATTATTAATGAAATCGATATAGTGCATGAGCATCACGGCCACAGGGGAGGCTGCCAGGTCCTTCTGAGATGTAGCCATTCTTGAGCCCTTGGGTGACAAATTACACAAACCTCTGCAGTCACTCTAACTAATCACTAAACCTGCAGATTTGCACTTAGAAGACACAAGCAAAATTCAGATAAAGATGGATGCTTATATTTCCCTGCCACATAGCTGTCGAGGTCTTCCCCTACCCCTGAAGCTGAGAGTAAGAGAAGGGGATAGTCACATGGATTCTGAAGCTCCCAAACAACTGGATACAGAGTAGGAAACCAAGCAGGCAAAATACAATTGGCAGCTAAAAGATTTCCAGTTTGGAGTTAAGTCAGCAGGGTGGAGGCAAAATATAACATTCAGAGAAATATCTCCGCAATCATTTATATTTTACTATCAGAAGTTAAGGTACCATCTACAATTGCTCTGGAACAGGACCCAGTGGCCCATGCCTGTAATCGCAGCACTTTGGGACGCTGAAGCAGGTGGATAGAAAGTAGGAGCTCGGGCTGAGCAACTTACGGACTTAGTGAGACCTTGTTTCAAAAAATGTTTTAAAAAAGGTCGTGATTATAGTTCAGTGGGAAGGTTCTGGGCTCAATACCTGGTATCATTATCAAAAAATGTTTCCTTCTGGCCGGGCATTTGGCTCAGTAGTTCCTGCGCCTGTCTTGCAAGTACAAGGGCCTGGGTTTGATCCCCCGGTAACCACATACAATACTGGGTGTGGAGACTCACGACCACCAGCAATCAGTACCACATACTTCAGTGCCAGGCGTGGTGGCACACCTGTAATCCCAGCACTCGGGAGGCAGAGGCAGGAGGATTGCTGTGATGTGAGTTTGAGGCTGAGCTCAGGGCCAGCCTGAACCACAAAGTGAGACCCTGTCTCAAAAAAAAAAAAAAAAAGTTTTTTTTTTTCTGAGTGCTCAGTCTTGTTCATTCTGGATTTTAAACCCCTGTATTTTAGTAGTGTAAAATTCCCCCATGATTCCTGTTACCATTTGGCTTGAAGACTGAGTGGGTAAAGGCAGAAAGATGCAAATAATAAAAGTGGATTTTCAGGGTAGAAAAAAAGTGGCTCAAAACACCGACTCGACTCAGCAATACTTACATTTGGGGCAAGAGAAAAACAAAGCAAAATAGAAACCAGACCTTTGCCTAATCTGCCAGCTTTGAGATGTCTCAGTAGTATAAATAATTGGCCTAGTATGCAGACTATGGGATTCATCCAGGGATGGTGATCTGTTCATCATTTCCCTGTCTAAAATGGTTCCCTTTGCTCTTCGGGGAGAGAACAGTATGTCTAATGTGCCACTAGGCCCTGCACAATCTGGGCCTTGGCCTTCCCATCACTGGTCCATAGCTACACTGGCTTTCTCTCCGTTCCTGGAACATGCCAGCTCTACGTTGGACTCACTGTTGAGCTCACACACACTCTTTTCCTGCATGTATTTTTCTTCCCATTCCACCAAAGAACAAAATAAAACAAACCTCATCTCTGTTTCTTCTTGAAAGACAATGGTGGCAACTTGAGTATATGGACCATTTGTTTTTGTTTGTACTGTTTCCCACTTCTAGAATGGAATCTGGCATATAGTCAGTACTCAACTGATATTTGTTAAATGAATGAATGAAACCAGATTGTTTCAAATGGTCTCAGCTTCTATAATATTGGTCCACTGGACAATAAGTATGAACACAGAGACTGGTTTGCATAGCATACATCTACAGTCTAGCATAAAGCGGATGCCAATCGATAAGCCACCTGTACCTTTGGGATGCCTGTGCCATGCTTAGTGCTGTCAACTTGATAGCTGGACAGTTTTCTGAAATCCAGGGTACCAAAAGGACCCTGTGTTCAAAGGCAAGGAGGGGAGTCTGAGGAAAGTGCATGTATCTTTCCTACCCAAGAGGGAGAGACAGAGAGGAAGGGAAAAGATCAGTGTGCCATTTTCAGTGTAGGAGGTGAATTGGTATAAGTATCTTTGTGTTAGCATTCATCCAGAGACTGCATAGAGAGCTCTGGTGAAAGAGCATCAAGCAAAACTGGCAATCCTAACAGAACTGAGAGTGATCTGCAGAGCAGTGTGGCCTGGTGCTCTCATAAATGCCTGGGTTCCAGCCTAAATGGGTGCTGAGTGCAGGCAGGTACCTTTGTCCTTACCCTATTTGGCATCATTTTCTGTGTCTCTGATGATCTCTCAGATTGGTGCAGTTCACATTGTATCTTCCCCTTACTCCATTCTGCCTGTACTCCATCCATGACTCCAGCTCCTGCTTCTTGAAGATGAGTCCACAAGGCTTGAAATGCCTCAGCTTCCTTCCTATAACTTCCTACCATGCAGTTTTAGGGATTAAAGCATCCTTCTCTCATT
>PVIR01005747.1:36021-70333 GCA_004026965.1 Petromus typicus
GCCCTGAGCTCAGCCTCAAACTCACATCACAATCCTCCTGCCTCTGCCTCCCGAGTGCTGGGATTACAGGCGTGAGCCACCACGCCCGGCACTGTGGTATGTGGTACTGGTTGCTGCTGGGTGTGGGTCTCCACACCCAGTATTGTTATATGGTTACCGGGGAATCGAACCCGGGTCCTTGCGCTTTCGAGACAGGCGCCGGAACCACTGAGCTAACTCCCCGGCCCGAGCCAACTATTTCTTGCAATGGGATACAATTCAAAATTATCAAGAAGCTCCATCATATTTAACAATATTCTCCCTACTTCTTCACATTTCCACAAAATTCTCACTTCTTTATCTTCTTTACATATTTCATTGTTTACTTTCTAGTGATTTGTTCCTTTAAGCCTAAAATGCTCTCAGTTCCTTTCAGAATAGAACTTCATACTATGATCTAGATTTCCTTTGACTCACTCTTTCTTACAAGGAGCACAATCTCTGCTTTAGCTCTCCTTCCTTACCCCCTGGATGTCCACACCATTGAATATGCTTTTAAAAAGGTCACACATTCTCTTCATATTGATGAATGGAATGCATGTTATTTTAGGTGTATATTAGTTATATTTTTTGTTTCATTTGCTGTTTCTGGCCATCTGCTTAAAACTTTCAACATCCCAAACTTCTTTCCGAGTTGTTTTTTTTTCAGTATATTGATCATTTCTCTGCTGCTCCTTCATGAAGTGTCCATCTTTTTCCCTAACCTATAAGCCTTGGTGTTCCTCAGGGTCCTTGACTCACTGTCTGATTGTTTCTTTGATATATTTTTCTTCTTATCATTGATGAGTGCTAAACTTACAGTTTCAGCCCTTAATTCTTCTCTGGGATTTGGTTGTATTTCCTTTCGGGTTTATTTTATTCTTCTAAAAAACATTTTAAACTGAACTCACTATTACCCTCAAATAAGTGACCCTCGTATTTCTTCGATAAGGCTCATTTTTTTTTTCCTGAAACACCCTTCCCTATCCTTATTCACGGGACCAGCTCTCCTCACGTGTGGAAAGGGCAGCCTTTGAGAATGCTGAGGTGTACTGAAGGTTCTGCATCGCGTGCCACATTGTGACCATGTGGTTTATGTGTCTGGCTTTCTCCTTAACTAACCACCCTAACAACGGGGAAATTGGAGTAATTTCTTCTGAGTGCAGAGTCGCACACCTATAGTGCTAAAACTATAGGAGGCTGAAGGCTCCAAAGTTTGAGCTCCTCCTGGGCAACTTAACAACTTAATGAGACTTAGCATCCAAATAAAATATTTAAAAAGGACTAGGCTCTGGGCTCAATCAGCAGTACTACACAGTTAATGATTATAATAGTAATATTTCTTGCTCTACTATTCAACACTTGTCTTGCATACTATAACCTTTAAATACATCTTGAAATCATTATCATAGTAAAGAACTACAAACTGCCATGTGCATCATACCACATACACAGGTCCTCAGATAATTTTGAAGTAAATGGCCCACTCCAGGCAGATCCAGAGTCTGACACACCCTTATGGCTAGATTTCCTACTGCTTAATTGTTCTTCTTTTTAATTGCTTTGGGCTGTGTAGGCCTCGATATAGATGCAAAAAGGAAATTTGATATAAAAATTAGGACTCAATTAGCTGTTAACTAATACTTGGACAGTAGACATTACACTGTTATCTAAGTTACTGAATATCCCAAAGGAAAAGAATCAAGATATAATCAAATTTGTTTAGAGCCTAATTAGAGAAACTCATCAAAAGTGTATCACACCCATTACTAGACTTAATCACACTCACCATTTGTTGCCAGAGCTAGTTTATTTTTCATGGAAAGCTTGTAATGGGGTTACAGCACGTCTGGCTAACCTTGTAATTAAAAATGCTACTACGTGCTTGTTGTGGCATTCAACTGAAAGTCCCCGGAAGATTCTCTCTGGTGGTTTCACCCACTCCCTTCAATACTTTGTGTCTTTGGTGCTCAGCTGTCAGACTCAAATTTAATTGTTAAAATCTAAGGAACTGAAATTGGTGTTGAGCTTTTTTCTGTCTGCCTGGGAGAGGTAGGGGTTTCTTTGGGGTGGGGCTAGTGGAATTAAGCATAGTCAATGTGACTATTATAAACTGCTTAACAAATACTTGAATAAATGAGAGCATGCTCTGCTGATTTCACTAGTTCTAATAATACTTAGTGAATACTGATTAAAATTTCTCTCATATGAGTTGATGTGTAGGGTCCAGGGTCAGTGATATATTGAAAATGCCACTGTGTCAAGATTTGAATTTACAGCGAGTTATATTTCTCATTTCCTTTTCATAGCCTCAGCACGATTACATATGGGTACAAAAATAAGTGAAGAAACCCTTATATTTCATTCAAAAGCATTAATCATTCTGCATATTGGGCCAGCACTGTACAAGTTGTCCAAAGTATTACACATATTATTTTTTTTAAATTTCCAAAACAATCTGCATAATTACTCCTGATTCAAAATGACTAAGATCTGAGTCAGAGAGCTAGAGTCACTTGTGCAGTCATAATTAGTGCTCAAACTACCACACTTCTTTAAAGTAAGTATTTTTTTTCAACAATGACTTCTTAAAATTCCCTTTTAAATCTGCTCCAATCAAATACTAGCTTTAGGATCAAGTATTTTGAACCTCTCAATCCAAAAAAACAGGTTTTGTCCAAGGAGAGCAGTTTTTCTTTCTAGTTTCAGGTCATAAAGTATTTATTGAGGTTGATTATTTATACTGCTTCTCTTCCCTTCTTTCCTGACTTTCTCTGTAATTAGCAAAAACATAGAAATATTGAACTTTACCTGTTGGGAAGGTTGAAGTGAATATGACTGTGTTTACCTCATTGTACTCTACTATTTCAGTGGAAGAATAAAAATTCTAAGCATCTGTTTCTAAGTCCCTGATAGACAGTCAAAGTATATTAGAACTAATTAAAAAATATATATCCCCAACTATGACAGTGTTCCTCTTTGCTTAATTTGCTAGTAAATCTCTACAGCATTGTGTTTAAAAGATTGTGAAACTGTGTTGAGCCCAGAGGAAGCAGTCTTTGACTAGTGATGCCAGCTATTGTCAGTCTTTGGATTTATTGTCATAATTCTTTATTTTGCCATTTATCTTTAATTTTCTAGAAAGTCCTTTCAGTTAAGCTACACCTGAAACCTTACTACATTTCACCATTTCTACAGTCAGAACCAGCTAGTCACAACTGTAAGGAGGAAGGTAAGAGAAACAGATGAACATTACTGTCAGAATTTCAAGTAAGTACCATCTTGTACATGGACTCCTATGATCCTAACTAGTTTCTTTTCTTCCATTCTTGCTCCACTGAAGTGCATTCTCTACAGGTCAACTTGAAAATTTATTGAAAAACACAAACTGGAACATCCTTCTCTAGTAAGTCAATTGGTACAGAAGAAGAATTCTGTTCTGGGAATGGAGCTTTCATTGTATCTGCTGTATCCTCTATGTTGCTATATATTTCTATAATAATTACTCGCTGAAATCTTTGCTTTTGAATGAGGAATGGATCATAGCATCTTGCAGAGCCATGGGAAGTGTGCAAGACAGGATCCTTATGTAGAGTAGATTTCTGCATTGTTTTCTTGTGGAATGTTCAAGAGGAATTGCTGTGCGCAGGGTGAAGGTGTGCCAGCTGGTATGTAGAGCTCTCCACAGGGCTGAGGATTATGATCAGACATTCATTACCCAGGGCTTGATCTAGTGCTCCCTGTACTGGTTCAGCTTGTAGGAGGGTATACAAGATGTAGCGGGTGGCTTGTTTTCCCTTCATACACCGTGGGACAAAGTAAATGTCTAAGAAAGACAAAGATCCACTCCTTTCTCTTTTTAAAATTTAATTTCCTTCTTCCATTATTTCTAAACCACCTGAACCTTCGATATTATTTGAAGGGAAAGAATTTGACAATTTTTTTAGCCAGTACCTTACCTGAAGCAGTGTCATATTTCATTAGTATTACTTTCCACATTATTTGGACTATCACAAGAACCTCATAGGCATAGTTACCTACATGAAGAGGGAGACAGAGACAGCATAGAGAAGAAATAAGCTATGCCCTCAAATCTGACCTCTCCTTGATGTTATCTGTTCTTCAGAGCTATTATTATCCATTCTTTGCTTCCAGATATTGAATTCTGTCTGCTTTGACCTACAGTACTTCCTTTACACTTCCTGTGCTGGCTGACTCGCTTGGACCTGACTTCCGACTGTCTGTTCTATCATTTTGGTGTGGAACACTGCTCCAGAGTCACCACCCAGATGCTTTTTCTTGTATAACTTCATTTCAGTAGGTCAATCATAGTTTCCTCAAACATGTGGCAGGCCCCACATTTAATAACAATATTAATATATTGTATATGAGCATGGCTCAACATGTCACGTTTCTGGGGAGATAGTTGTGTTTCATCATATTACCATATCCTAGAAAGAAACATAATCCATGTAATTTGGAAAAATTATATAAGCTCTGAGATCTTCCTTTAAAGTATTTAAACTAATTCCATAAGTGTGCATTCACATAAATATAGAGCTAAAATAAACATTAGAGGTTGTCTCGTTCTATTCTCTTAATGTACAGTTCTGAGGAAAATGAAGCCAAAAAAGATTAGGGAAAATGTTCAACATCACAAAGTTAGCTTATATTGTGCTGGAGCCCAAGCCTTTTGTCTTAAGGCTCTGGTCTTCCTCCCTGCTCTCCATTAATGACAATATCTTTCAATTTCATATTATAATCATTATTTAGGATGTTGTAATATAGCTATTCATTACTGTAGCAGAAACATCTGGAAATCCTTTTTTGGGGGAAATTCTGTTTTAAAGTATAAAACTATATAAAATGAGAAAAAAAGCCAGCTCATTTGTAGAATGTAGTCATAATTTTTTAATATCTTGAGGATCACATTGGAATTTTCCATTTTTATGCTAGAAACCTACTGAAATTTCCTTTTCGTATTTTCTTCTTTGACACAGTCTTTTGTGGTCAAGCACAAATCTAATCTAGATAGGTACTGAAAATCTATAGCATTGCTTTGAGAGAAACAAACAAAAAAAAATCACAGATAGAAAGAATGTAGCAATTCCCAATCTAACATATACTCCTTTCTATTAATTCCAATTGAAAGAACTATTAGTCATTTTCAATATAGTTTCTCTTTCTATGGGCTTTTATAGCTGTGTTTTATCCTTCTTATCTACATTTGGTTTGTAATATACCATTCTACTATTTATCTTTAATTAAAGCAATTGCTTAAAACCTTTAAAATTTTACATTTTTTATTATTATTTAGCTAGAAAATATTCTCCCTATTGAGACCCCAAAATAAATCTCTTTTATGAAAATATGACATATTGATAGATACTGTGTAATAGGAAGAAAATTTTAAAAGGGAAAGAGTGAGTAGGTAGGAAAGCAAAGAAAGGAAAGAAAAAATTTGAGAATAAAAAGGAAAAAATGGAAACAAAGCTTATGTATATGGGTATACATATAGCAATATGTATACAATAGCAAAACAATAGCAAAAATAAGAATCAAGATATATTATGTACAGGGGCTGGAGACTTAGCTCAGTGGTTCCAGTGCCTGTCTTGCAAGTGCAAGGTCCTGGTAACCATATACAACAATGCTGGGTATGCTGACTCACACACACCAGCAACCAGTACCACATACCTCATTGCTGGGCATGGTGGTTCATGCCTATAATCCCAGCACTCAAGAGGCAGGGGCAGGAGGATTGCTGTGAGTTGGAGGCTAGCTTGGGCTGTATAATGAGCTCAGGGCCAGCTTGAACTACAAAGAGAGACCCTGTCTCAAAAACAAACAAACAAACAAACAAAAACAAGATATATTATGTACAGGTGTAAATTGCCAATGAGGGATATGATCATAAGGAATTCCTAAAACATACCAGCAAACTAAATTTATTTTAAAAACAAGAAAAAGAAAATATAACACATCTCTAAAACAGATGAGTGATAGAAGCCAAGCAGTTCAAGCATTCTAAGCAGAAAAGACATGTAATTTATCCATTCCTCTTAACTTTAAAATTAGAATTTATATACAAAATTTTTACAAAATTAGAATTTATGCACAGCATTTCCACATTAAATTTTAATGTGGTCTATGAGTCTGCATCTGCTGCCCTGGAAAGATGATCATGCCACATACATACCTTTTTGCTCCCCATTCTTGGCTAGTAAAGTCAGACATAGCTAGTTAAAGACAAGAGTCAAAACAATTTCCTATCAGTGGGTCATCACTCTTAGTAATGGTGAAAATGGCAGATTTGTATAAGATAACAATGAAGAATCTGAGGCATGGGTAAAAAATCTTAAATGCTTAGGTCTGAGGAAGATGTGTTTTATGGTCTTGTGGAATATCACTCAGCTTGATGTCTTCATCACTCAACAGAAGAGGTCAACAGGAACCTATTTTCCCATAGTGTTGAGAATTACTTAAGCCAGCAGAATTACTAATGGGAGTGGAAAGAACTAAAAGACTCTGTAGCATGTAAACTCTTGAGTTGTACTCTTGTCAGAACATGAAAGGAAAGCCGTTCTGGGAAAGGAGAGACTATTTGATTATCCTGAATTCCAGGGATTGCATAGTCGAGATCAGTTACATATTCTGGTTAACCTAGGACCAGCCACAAAACTCTTCTATCTCTTTTTTTTGTTATTAAATGTATGAATGAACTTTTACATGAATGTAAAATGATGGAACTAGGTAGAATGTATTCAAATCTTACCTTGATCATGTGGAATGTATGAAGTATAGCATGTGATTTAACCTACATGATCGTGAATAAATCAGGAATAAAACTGTTTTGAACATTGGTTGTAAAAATAAGATTCAATTAAATTTCCAAATGGGCATTAAGTCTCAAATATAATGCATGCCACATAGTTCATAATAAATAACCCCTAATGTATGAAGTTGGGCTCCTTAAAGGCAAAGTCTGAGACAGGAATTTTTATACCAATAATTTGAGAGAGTATTCACAAATAAAAGGTTTCAGAAGTGAAAGAAATAGAATGAGGAAGAACCAGATAAGGATGAATACTCACCCTGATCCCTTTGGGAACTCTAGAAGCCAAATAACATCACAAACTTTTCCTCCATGAAGAGATAGGCTACATTTGCACCTCTTTGTCAGTCAGTCATTGGCTATTGGCCACTTCTAGGATTAATATACAATCTCTGAGGCTTTTCTTAATACATGTTCCTATCTGCCAGAGAAGCAGGCAGCTTTGAGTTGTTGACAGTCAACATTTACGCAGCTTTAGGATGAAGGTGCTATCTGGTAGAGGATCTAGGCAAGACATCAAAAGTGCCTTCTGGGCTAAAAGAAAGTTGGATACTTGTTGAGGGTAAAGGTTATGGCTCCTGTGCTTTTATATTTACTACTTAGTCATCATTCAATCATTCCTTCAGCAATTATTGGTCATATGCCATCTCTATACCATACATTCTTCTAGGCACAAGATATGAGAGTGAATGAAATGAAGTTCCATTCTCTTCCTTTCCAATAAGAGAGATATAGTAAACAGATATAATAAATAGTTGTGCACCATGTTATATGGTGATAAATATTACGGTAAATGGGGAAAAGATTTTCTTTTTATCATAGGAAACATGCAGCATCTTAAACCTTGATTCTTAATTAAGTTTCCTTTTGCAGTACTATATTTGTTTTAAATTCAAATCTTTATTGATACCTTATGAATACATACACATTATCATTGCGTTCAACACAGAGTTTGTAACAGAATATGACATGACTTGATTCTCATTTTTTCCCCTTCCCCCACCCACCCTGTCTCGTACGTTGTATAGAATCATGTAGGCATGGGTTTTTTTAGTGAAAGAGACTCTGTAGATTAAATTTAAAATTTAAGTTGCTCTGATCTCGACATACTTTTATATTTTATGCATCTGTTTGATACCTGTTTTTTTCTTCCCCAAAGTCAATACTTTGCCATTAATTATACTTTCTAGTAACTTCAATGCATTCCTTTATTTACCAAATCTAGAAACAGCATTTTAGTATTTATTATATGCTAAATATTGATGAAGTTTGGGAAAGACTGAGATAAAAATCTGCCTCAAGGAATGTATCATGAATATATTGTGAAAGAGAATCTGGGTATTCTAATAGCCCCACTGTAAGGAAAAAGGTACAAAAACCAGCAAACCAACAAAGAAAGCTCTGTGTAAGAGAGGGCTCACTTACTTGCAGCCATGAGGGTTCAGAGGAACCATCTGGAGGAAGATCCCACTGGGGCTCAAAAGTTGACTGGCAGGCAGACACAGACATCTAGGTGATAGGTTTTTGGAGCAGAGAGAATCAGTGACCAAGAAATAGAGGCAGCAACAGACTAAATGAATTTGCAGAATTATGGATAGCTATGGTTGGGCCTGATTCTTGAGATGAAATAATGGATTAAAAGGATAAATTTATGACTCAACCAAAAAGTATTAAGGGTATTTTAGTCAATAAACTTTTGATAGGAAGAAATGGAAATCCATTTGTAGTAAACATTAATAAAACTTACAGGAAAGCCTGAAATTTCAAGGGCCCTCTTTCCATTTTTCCAGGGACTGTGTGGTCTCTTATCTCTATTTCTTATCTTCTGTTCTCTTTCCCTTATGAATTTCTTGTACTGTTTTTTCTCACAGACCAGTCAAAATCAGCTATTTGTCTCTCAAATATGGCAATGAGCAAAGGCCATCATCTCCAAGTCCTAGTGCACAAAGTTTTGCAGGAGAGACTCTTACTGTTTGTCTTTGGACAATGAGCTCACCCTAGTCAAAGGCTTCCGGGGATGGAAGGGAGGAAAGCATTGGCTCCATGTATTTGGCTGGGAATCCTGGAAGGATAGATAAGACTGCACACTTACAGTGCAGATGGTTTGGTTAAGTAGCTCTATGCTTGAGCAGATGGGAGGCCTGGGAAGCTTTCTGAGTAGAGGGTTCAAGATTATTATTTATCTATTTATTTATTGCTATAATTGCTTTATTTCTCAACATCACAAACCCTTAGTAACATTTTGTACCCTCTAGAATTGTATTAACAGTGCAAAATGAAGCATTGGAAACAAGGGAGTAGAGATTGCACAGAATCTCCAGAGGTTCAGCTGCATTTGAGGTCTTCCTGAGTGTGTGTACAACAGTGTCACTCAGCTCACCACCTTTCTTTGAATGTATGTGTTTAATAAGTGTCTTTCCCTATTAGGCTGTGGGTTCCTTAAAAGTAAGGAACACATACCACATAGTACCTGACATCTAACAGAACCTCAAGAATGCTTGTTTCTGTATTTCTGAGGTGTTTGTCTTTCCAGATTTACATATACTGTATGTTAAATTCATGAATCTGGATACACTTAAAAATGAAGTACTGGCACTCATGTTGATACGTGCAAAAATCATTAAGTATTCTCTTCTTGGACTCTTTTCTTAAGAAAATAGTAAAAAAGTTGTACAGGTGCTGGGAAGATCCTAGACTTTTGAATTAGCAGCTTTGAGTTTGAATTCTGGTTTGCCATACATTGATTGTACGAACTAAGACAAGTTACTAACTTGAAAAGGCTTACCTTGCATTTTCTTGTCTGTACCATGTAAATACAAGTCAAGTGAAAAATATGTGCAGATTTGTGTGAGAGAATGTATATAAAACTCCAAGCATAGTGTTTGATATATAAGACTTATAATAATTATTGGTTATTATCAATCTTGGGATTTGTTACCATTAAAAATTAATTTCATACTTTACAAAATAAAATTCTTAGAAAAAAAGTATTTCATTGATAGGTATTATATTATAGGACGATTAAACACAGATTTTGTATCAGAATTTGTGCAGAAAATTTAGCAAAATCGATATAGTAATAACTTCCACTTCTCTAAGAGATGAAGAGAATTAGAGAACCAAATAAAAATGCATGTAAAATGCATTATATCTAGCACATAGAAAATTCTCGTAAATATTTCTCATTATGAGTCTCTCTCCCTTCCTCCCTTCCTCTTTGCTCCCTCTGTACTTCCTTCTTCTTTTCCATTTCCTTCACTCTCCTTTTCTCCCTTCCTTTCCTCCTTTACATATACACTTGTACACCACTACCATGACCAAGTCTATCAAATGTCTTTGCTTTAGCTAATTCTTATTCCATACCAGCCAATATGGTTCCACAATCATTAATAAACATTATGCAGAAGGACAGGATAAATGAGAGAGAAGTTTGTGTGCATGTATGAGAGAAACATTTGTGGCTATCTCAAGACTTAAAATAACAGTCCCAGCAATTCTTGGTAAAGGCAGTAAAGAAAATCAAAGCAACTAAATCCCCTTCAATCCCAAGCCAAGTGTTTACCTCCTTAGCAAAACAAAACTGCTGAGAAAGAATAAGAAGAATAAGGAGAACAAAAGCAGCGACTCTGAAAGCAACTTTGAGCGATATTGGGAATTGCAAATAACTTGTCCTTTCTAATCCCAGAGCTGCTGAAACTACAGAAAATCTAGTGGAAATTAACTGTTTGTGTCACAGTCAGACCACCATATGTCGCTGGCCTTCCCTGGAGAAAGGACGAGGAGCAATTTCTTCCCACTCCCCAGAGAGATGCTGAGCTCAGCTTGTGCTTCCCTCGACTCTCTAATGAAATGCAAGCCAACAAGCCGGGCCCAGCGTGCTTAACCTTTGGACCACAGATGCCAACATTCTCTAGAGAAAGAGCCAGTTGTGCTTGTCTTGGTGACTGTGATGCAACCACTGAAGGGGGAAAAAACGGCTTATACTCACTATGATTTTGCAATGCCTCCAACAAAAGATTTAAAGGATTTCAGACACATTTGGAAGTTAAACTCTGTTGGTCCTACTGAGCCAGCATCTCTTCTAAATACCACAGAGACTGACAATGACAAAATCCAGACCCAACTGCTGATGTAGGCTGGGTGGTATTTGGGTTGTCTAGTCATGACGAGGCACAAACGAATCTCACTGGCACTGTTTGCATGTGAAAAAATGGCACCTCATCTGGCTGCTTTCTACTCAGCTCCATTGGCAGGTAGCCCAGACACTCCCTGCCCCCACTCTCCTAATGGATCTTTAGGAAACTGACCTTGAATGCAACATGGAATTTTTAAAAGGACTACATGCTTTCATTCCTTCTCTGGTTATATAGATATTTCTGGTCAAAGTAGATGACAGGAAGGGTTTAGGGATAGCTGGCCAGGAGGTCAGATTCTGTTATCATCGGATAAAAGGGACAGATCCTGCAGGTACTGTCCAGATTAGAAGGAAATAAAAAATGGGAGCTTGCTACAAAGACAAGATTAATTTTTCAAACACATATGATTCTTAACCCTGCAGTTTCTTTTGATATGCACTCTGTATATTATAAGTCAGGAGCCAGATTTCAGTAATCTGGGCCAGAAAAAGTTAGTGGGTTATGCTGTGGCAGGCTGACATGGAACCATGCAAAATTGTGTTACCGTGTGTATGGGCATGGAAACCTACAAAGGAAGGACATTGACCTCTACTTTCACATGTCCTATTCCATGTGGTAGAGAATAAGTTATAAAGTAGTGTTCTCTTCATAATTAAAGATACAAGACTTTACACTAATGAGTATAATTAGGTAGAGTAGGAGAGCACAGTCTTAATTTATGACGTTCAAAACACAATGTTTCAGTCTTATAATGGTGTGAAAGCAATCTAGATTCAGTAGAAACCAACCTTTGAATTTTGAGTTTTGACATCTTCCCAGTGTGTTCCTTTCTTGCGATGCTGGCTGTGACCATGAGTAGCAGCTGTCAGTCAGCTGCCCAGTCACAAGGGGCACTGTGTTTTGCAGTGTTCTATGTGGCAAAGCTGCCATTCTGTAGAGTAAGTGCATTAAGTGCATTTATGGCTTATAATATTTTCAATTTGCTATGCATTTATTGAGATATAACCCTTTATAAATCAAGGGACATGTATTTTGCTTAATACATACTTGTTGAATTGAATGATCACCATTCCATATTCATATTTTTATCACTGTGATCTTATAATGTGAAATAGTCTCTCTGTAACATGACTCACTGATGTACCAAATCTAATACTGCTTACCACCCTCCACTCAATACAAGGCATGGACAAGGCTCAAAGGGAGGAAGGTTACGGCCGTCTTCCCACCCCACCTCACAGGGGCTTCCTCTACATCCAGTGGATAGAGAAGGGAAGAAGTGATGGCTGCACTGTGCATTACACACGGTCCCGTACAGTCAGTCCTTACCAGACAATCGATAACCTGAGAATGCCAACAAATTGTCTTGCAAAGTGATAGATTGCTTTTACTCTTTCCTTATGATCTTTAATAGAAAATTACTTATTTTTTCTTTTCATGTAAATTTGGTTTAGTTACAATTTTACCTTAGAATGTGAAAACAAATTGTGCAATTTGAGTGAAAAACAAAAACGTGACAGGAGAAAATGCAATAAGAGGTGGAAAATGAGTAAGAAAAGGAGGAGAGAGGAAAGGAGGAAAGAGGAGTGTGTATATGGGATAAGAAAGCAGTTTTAAGAAGTCAGTGAACTGGGCATCATATTCTAGCCATATATAAAAATGAAAGGTGAATTGTGCAAATGTGTGTGTAAGCACACATGTGTGCATGTTTTGGAGACCAGCCGTCATATGGGTAGCCTCAACACAGGCCAGTTCCATCACCTGGAATGGAAACTTGAGCCATCTTACAGGTTTCTTCTTCCTTTGACCCTAACCTCATGTGCAGTACTAGGTTCTGTGAGTACCCAAGTCAACCAGGTTTCCATCAAGATAAATCCTAAGACAAGCTCTGTGCATGGTGGTTTATTTGACATTGGATCCAAGGAATAGTGCGAGGAACAGGAGAAGCAATAGGGAAGGAGAACAAGCCAAATCGAGATTGTCTCACTGAGACTGGCACTGCTGCAAACTTGTGATCCTGCCAGATCTTTTGAACAGCCTGATGAAATGTATCAGAACTGTCTATGGGAGAGGTGCCAGTCTACCACCATGCAAGCCTTGCTACATGGACATTAGCACCTCTGTCTTTCTAGGGTGTGCACAAGAAACTGTAGAGTGAATTGTTGCGGGTCCACACAGCAACACTGGAGAAGACTCTGGTCAAGAGACAGCCTAAAGTTGAGGGAATAACCTCCCAGCCCAGAAAGAATTAAAATCAGCAGAAATGGTGACTGCAACACTGGTCAGGGTAAGGAGTGTGGTAGGAAGAATTCAAAATAATGTGTAAGAAGGGATTTCCCATTGTCACTGTACTGGTTTAGGGCATTTCTTGCCTGGATAGTGATAGCAACTTCTTGAGCTATCTCTGAACCTATTTCCTCTTTACATTCACTATTCAGAGGTTGCCAGAGTCATCTTTCTAAAAACACATCTGCTTATGTCATTGTCTTCCTTAAAAGTCTTCTACTCTCTCAGTCCTTTCTTTTTTGTTCATTTCACTCTTTTGTACATTTATGGGCTGTCCACTGAAGTTTTGGTATGGAAGAAGAGGTAGTTTTCAAAATGATAGCCAAATACTGCATTTCTCATCTCTCTTAAACAAGTGTCTTTAAACTAGCCCTGACGTCTCCAGTTTGCATAGTTCAGGGTCTTAAAGCATTATTTCAAAAGATCCATAAATCAAGGAATTTGTAACTTGAAAAAGTAACATGATCTAAACACGGGGTAGGTTCAAAACACATTTTTCCTTGGATATTGAAAGACAGTGGGATCTCTTAATTTCCTCTCAATCTAACTAATCTAGTTCCTTTATGATCACTCTCTACCCCCCATCTGGTAGCTGTTATAGATATTAGCTCATAGAAGAGAATGTGCTATTTCTCTTTTGGTCCTATTTGGGTGGAAGGCAAAGGCAGTCCTGAGGGCTACTCTAAAGGAAAGAGCAGGGACTTGGTCTGCACATCACTGACATGATTTCAAGTTTGGAGTATGGTCCTTTCTTTTGATGAACCTACCAGGTGCCTTCTGAGGAGAGAACAGAATGGATCTAGAGTATCTCTGTACTTACCTTCCCCAGCACTGAGCCTCAGCAAACTTCAAGGGAGGGACACATAGTTCTTTTACTCAACAGCTCAACTGAGCAACCCTCAAAGCCCAGAGCCTGCTGATTACTTTTTTCTATCTTGTTCTCAGGCAATGGAGCCTCACTCTCTAGTCTCTCATGACAGCTCCGTAATTTTTGCCTTGATCATCCTTATCTTGCCCTTTTGCTGAAGTTCTCTCTGCCTCTTTCCCATGTGGGCACTCTCTCCACCCTCCCTTGGGAAGAAGTCTTCTTGGGTGGAGTGGGGTGGAGATGGTGAGTTCTGCATGAATTTACTTAACAAAAGACACACCTCATCATTGTGAAATAGTTAATTTTTTCTCTGAAAATAATTTGGTTGATCATCACTTGAGACACATTCTTCAGTTAAAATTACACTGTCCCCATGACTGCAAAGTAATGATGGCATTGTGCTCAGCTCAGGGAAGAGCACATGCTGCAAGAGGGCAGATTGTGTTATGTATCACCTGCATTATCTGGAGCACTCCAAACAAGCCCAGCCACTTACCAGGATCCAATTATCTTTTGGGGGCTTCTTTCTCTTTATTTATTTATTTTTAACAAAAGGATTTCTTCTCATCATCAAAGAATTTTATCTTCATTTTTCTTAAATAATGCCTATGAAAGGGTTGGGAGAAAAATTGATTTGTTTCAATTCTACCAATAGGCTATAGATTTTTAGTATAGTTTTGTGAAAATTATTAGAAGAAATATATCCTCGTGTGGTTTTTCACTTTTAAAAGGAAGCCTAAGTCTATAGAAAAACGTCTTTCATCCTAAAAGAAGTTGCCCAATTTCATGTTGTAGAATCAGTCATTGCTGACAGCTTATGTTCTCAGTTTTACAAGTAGCCCTAAACCCTGAATATACTAGCACCTCTATTTCTTGCTATCCCCACCTGCAGAGAATTATTGACTTGCTATGAAAGGCCAGGAAAAGAACATATATCTCCACTGCTTGTGCATTCTTTTGCCTTGTCTTCTATTTTTTCCCTCAGACTATTTTTTTTTAAATCTAAATTTTGAGGACATTTCTTTGACTTAATTTTTTTAGTATATACTTTGGTTATCTGCTGTGTTGATTGCATTAGCAAGTCTACATAATGAATATCTTGTCTTGGAATTTTTAATGTCCAAGGACCAGGGAGTGGGACCATTATTCCCCAAATACTCTGTCCATCCCTTTTGTCCAAAAGCTTTACTCAGTATGAGTAGGTTTGACTGTGATATGTTTTCTTAATCAAGTGATGGTAAACAAAAATATTTTCAACTGGGGTGAAGATATTATTAAAATTGTTGGCAGGATCTCTTAACTGTGCTGTTTTGAACAATGGGATTTGATACGCGCACACTCACTGTTTTCATGCTGTACTTTTTACTTGGGGTATGATCTAACCTCTACTGCTTGCAAGATCTACCATCTTGAAAGGCTAGTTTAACAATCAATTTCTTTGGGAAGTTTTATTTCATGCTCTAAGATGTCTTTATTATTCTCTGAATACTTTGTCCACCCCTTAGCAATTACCATGTTATGTAACAGCTCTTTACAATCTCCTTTCCTACATTCCAGTCTTATTCTTTCTTTTATTTTTAAAATCTACCCAACACAGAATAAACACAAATTGGCTTATATTGAATTGTAGACTGCTCTTATGATCTGTAGTGGTTTTTATTTTTAAAAATCCTATGAAAGGATTGCCTCTTACTTTATGAATATTTTTAGAGGTAGATTAGTTGTCCACATCATCATATCTAGTGTTTTTTTAAAAGATGTATAGGAGAAAGTTGCTGCTTATCTATGTCTGCTGTGATTGTTTTCCTTATACTTACAGAGGCTAAAGTGGGTATGACAGAACACGCCTGTAATCCCAGCACTTATGACGCTGAGCCAGGAAGATCAATATGAATTTGAGGCCAGACTCGGGCTACATAGCTAGAGTAGGTCCAGCCTGAACTGCAAAGTGAGACTCTGTTTCAAAAAAAAACAGTGCCTCTTCCCTCAAAAAACATACAGACTACCAAAGAAAGGATTAGTGACTCATTTTTAAAGATCCTTAAGAAGAAATGGGGAAGAAAATTAAATAATACTTACTAAATGTAAGAATTATGGAAGTAAAAAGAGAATTCCTTTACTGTTTTTTAAGTTTTCTTGAAATAGGTGTGCATTCATTGTTGCTTTTGTGTTTTTCATTCATCTGTTTACTTGATAAATATTTATTGAATGCCTAACATGTGTTAGGTGTGTGTCAGACCTGGGGGAAATGCTGACAAGGCCCCTGCCCTAAAACAGTTTTACTGTCCTGGACATGCTAACAGGCAATTAGCCAATGGTATTTGTTGTACATTTGTATTTACCCCAATGCTAGGTTTTGTAGGAAATTTAGAAGTAAGATACATTTTGACATAAGAAATGGAGATTTCAAAATCATTAGGGTCCTGTACAAAGTGACAGAAAGAACAAGTTAGATATTTTATAATGCAAGGGTATTAATAGTTTAGAGAGAGTCCTAAGAGTCAATTTTTGTACATGGGAATATTGGAGGTGTTTGGATGATTTTCTGTAATATTTTTCTTCTCTTTCCAACTGCAGTGCCTAGCATACAAACTTGTCCGAAAAAATAGTTAAAAATTTTTTTTGAATAGTGGAAAACCTGTGCAACTACACATGGATATAAGACCATAGTGAATTTTCACAGGAAAGGATAATAAAATTGAGACATGAAAGAGAAAGAATAAAAGGCCTGTCATGAGTAGAGGAGGATTCTAGGTGTAATGAAAACACGGAAAGGCCTGGAGGGAGCAAAGAGCCTGGATTTGAAGATTTAACTCTGCAGCATGGCAGAAACATAGAAAAGGTAGTGGAGGAGTATCACGGGATGAAGCTGGAAAGATGGAGCTAAACCAGGTAGCTATTGTTACCCTGATAGTGTTGTATAACGTGGAAGTCAGCCAAGGTCCTCTGCCTGTTCAAAGCCCAATCACGTCATGACTCTCTGTGATGTGTTATAAACTCATTTTCAATTTTAGGTTTTGCTAATGCACACATTTATATACAACCACACAAACAAACACACAATTACATAAATGAGCTCTTGACATGATTTACTTGTGTGTTGATTATAATGTCCCCCAAGCACAAGCAGTTGGCAGTTCAGGAGTGGGTGGCTAGTAATGCCAACCAAAGGGTAAAACAACCATGTCTTAAGATAAAATGAATATACTTAAGAGGGCAGATGGTTAAGCATGAAGACAAAGCCCAAGGAAAGATTGTCATGGAAAATAACATCTCCTACTCAGTATAAAAAACACTCTTTGCATGACTCAGCTCCCATGGAGAGAGTTTTATTATCATATTTGTCATAGAAGGAACCTAGATAGGACCTCATCTACCTCTTCTAGATTTACAAAAGTAGAGGATCTAGTCTATGTCTTCTTGCAAAATATCAGAGTTTGCCTGGGAGAGTATATTAGCGGGCCAATTACAGCTGCATACTTACTTATGTATGCAGACAGCCTTCAATTACTGGAATGGAGAGCAATGAGGATGTAAAAGAAGCGTAACAACAGATAATCCAAAAGTCATTAAATCTTGGCTTTTGAATGAATTGTATTGTTTTCTTGCAACAGATTTGTGTTCCTAATTGTGCCTTGCTTAAGTTGATATTACAGTGAGTTTGCATTCCCAGACAAAGCACACACCAGCTGGGCAAAGAAAAGAGAGGGCCCGAGAACTTGCTGAGGGATGAGATAGGGACAGCCATACGGAAACAGCCTAGGACAGAATATTTGCCATTTTCATCCAGATCAGCTCCTCTAGCTCCTCCCAATCCCTATAAATACACTATAGGTATAACATGTGTACATGAAATTTTGTATTGCTAAGTCAGGAACCAAATAAAAACAGGCACAGATTTACATATAACATAAAGATTGTTCCTGGTTTAGGATCATCCTGTATTTAAAAATCTAAATTATTTTTGTTGGAATATGGGGTGAAGAAAGGAATGGGTGACATTTAAAAGTTGTTTGACCCCAGCAGAATTTAAACTTTAATTATCACTTAGCCTAAGATAGCTCTCCAAGTTCTGTAACAGTAAATCCTTTCAGAACCATAATTAAATTTCTGCCTTTGGGTTGTGTGGGTAAATCCTGTAAGAGGGGTGAATCAATTATGTGAAAATTTAAGTGAACTATAAAATCCATGGTTTTTTCTGAAGACAAGAGTTCCTAAGGATTAGTGGAGGATTCTAAGATTATGTCAAAAGAACAATTTACTGTGTTCTGTCAAAATACTGAGGATTGATTATTGTCCCTGGGAAAGGGGGCTCTGATAAAATATATTCGTAGTGACAGATTTTGAGCTAAGAGTTATAAACTGTTTGTGCTCAAAGATGCTGATAGAAGAGTGAAGATATAACAACCATTTGCTTTGGATTCTGTATAGTTATAAGTAACTCTCTAACACTTTATCTAGCATTTCCACTTGGCTATGAGGAAACTGGAGCTCATAGAAGTGAAGACACGGCCAAATTGTAGGAGTTGGAAGGATCAGAGGCAGAACCTCACCCCAGACTCCTGACTCGAGTCTAGGGCTTTCCTTGTCCACCAGACTTCCTTTCAGTTAGCTGGCAGAGCTTATCAAATGATGATTACTCATACTTGCTGGCTTTTAAAAAAAAATCACATAAATGTTCTTGGTACAATGAGAAAACCTCAGAATCCAACCTATTTGGCCACTTGCTTCCTACTCATGAGTATAACTTCGGGTCTCTCCATGGCTGACATTCCACTACTCCTTCCCGGGATGGACTCTATCTACTTCCCGAGCTTGTTCTGTGATCCTGGCTGGGAAGATTCCAAGCTGTATGAATCCCGCTGTCCTTGGACGGTGCCAGTCCTTATTCCTCATACTGCACTCCTGTTGTTCTGCATCTCCACATCCTTGAAGGACTGCACCTTCTTCTGCTCTGGGCTCCTCTGTCCCTTTTCTAGGTCACTTTCTGAGTCTCGGCTTCAGGCTCATTTTCTAGGGGATATCTTCCTGGCTTCTCAAACTGAGGTGGCTCCTTCTGTTTTATCTTCTCAGAATGTCTTCCTTTGCCCTTTGTGGCTCTCACTGTTGCCCTAGTTCATCCCTCACTTGTGTAGGTGTTTGAGACACCTTTGATGGAATGGAAGCCTGGCAATGTAGAGACCAGAGCTTCCCTGCTCACTATAGTACTTCAACGGCTGAGATGCATATGATGCCTTTCCAAAATCATCTGAGTGAATGAAGCCCTCTCATGTGTCAGCTTTTGGTTTTGGGAAGTGGACTTAAGCAAACGCACTGTCAGTGTTGAGCAGTGTATTTACTTATCCAGCTCCGCCCTGGAAATACAAAGCTCAGTAGACACAAATTCCTTTTCTGTGTATCCCCTCTCTTCTGGACAGTGTCCCCAAGGTACCATGCCTGCTGAAACAACTAAAACCTGGAATTATGTTCTGGTTAGGTATGGTACAGGGAACATTTATGCCTTCTGAGTTCTTGAATGTTGGTGCCCGTGGATGGCATATGTGGCAGCTCTTAAGAACCAACGGACTTGACAAAGCAGAGACTCTTCCTCCTTCCCTGGACAAGATATGAGCACATACTCCAGGCATCCTTCTGTCAGAGTCAGAGCCTTACACTCACCTCCTTCCTGGTGTGGAACAGAGAAAACTGACTTCCATTCTGTTCTCTCAGTTGGTGAGCTGCTGGAGGTGGAAGCAGGGTGGCTGTCAGGTGTCTTTCCCCCTAACCCAACGGAAGGGGCTCCTCAGATCTGGGCTTATGGGAGAAACAGACCTGCTTTCCTCAGGCAGGAAAATGCTTTTTCTCCCTCCCTTCAGGCTGAGGCCTGACTCCCTGTCAACAGGACTTTCTTTTCCTTCCCTTCTCTTGCAGCCTTGCCCCCACTGCAGCTTTGCAAACATCACAGGGAATGGAGGAGATGAAAGAGGAAACAGATGCCATAGAGTTTGGTCCATAATTTTTCCTCCTTTTGATAATATCTAAGATGTATAGAGAACTCAAGAAAGTTAGCATCCCCTCAAAATAGAAGATCTCATCAGAAGACAGCCAACTGAAATAAACAGACATTTCTTGGAAGAAGGAGTGTAAATGGTGAAACAATGCTCAGCATCACTGGCCACTAGGGAAATGCAAATTAAAACACACTGAGAATCTGCTTTATTCCAGAAAGAACAGTAATAATCAGGAAATTAATAAGACTCTGGGGAAAAAGGAATACTTCTTTACTGTTAGGAACTAAAGGTGGTGTAAGTACTATGGAGATCAGTATGGACATTACTAAAAAGAAAAAACCCCAAACTAGCAATTTACCTTTTCGGTAGCATATGCTGCCTGTTCCATTTTCATAGTGAGAGGGCCAAGTGCAGATTCTGGCACATCGTAGGATTCCTCTGGCCAACCTGCATGCCTCCCCAGCTTCATCTATACAATCTTAAGGAAATTACTTAAATCAAGGGTATTGAAGCATTTCAAAATTGTCTGCATATTAGAGTTGTCTGAAGAGGGTGTTTTCATTGTTGTTTGATCTTGTGCTATTTTTTAATATGATGAGTGGGCCATAACCCAGGCTTATTAAGTCAGAAACATTCAAATGCAGGTGCTAGGTGTCAAAACTCCCTAGCTTACTCCAAAATGCAGCCAGAATTGAGAGTTAGTGTTTTAAACAATCTAAGCCTTGTTTTCAAAGTTTCTCTGAAAATGAAAAGCAATGTTTGCAGAAGCTTGGCAAGGTGCCCTGGTGTGAGTGTGCACTGTTAATTATCACAGTCTAGCTTACCATGGCTTTGCATTTCATCACACCAAGTCTTGCACATAGTAGGTACCAAAGAAATACAGGATTCATAAACAAATGCAGCTTGAGGAGGTCTAAGGGGAAGCCCTAGCAGGCTGCTGTGCAGGACTCATTTTTATGAGGAGGAGAAGGCTGTGTGGGACAAAAGACTGGAGATGGTAGTGGGACAAATAGTTCATCTGGGTGAAGGTCATGGGGGGGGCTGACACTGGATGGACAAAGGTACATATCGCATCTTTTCTCTGGTATGAGAAAATGAAGATGTAAATGAGTCCTAGCATTGTATGTTATATATTGTGAAATAGAAAATGCTCAATGTAAAATAAGGTGAAAGGGGATAATGTTGAGATTGTAACAAAAAAGTAAGGAAACAAATTTTATGTATATGGGGGGGTGGTAGGGTGGGTAGGGCTATGGGAAAAATGAGAATTAAGTTGTGTCTTATACTGGTACAAATCCCCATTATGGAGTGCAATCATGATGTGTATATTTAATGTACCAATAAAGATTAAAAAAATACAACAAATAAAAGTTGATCTTTTCTTTACTGTCACCATGCATGGGAAATTCTAAACAAAACCATGATAAATTGCTTCTTACAGGCACATACTTCCACCCCCAGCCCTTAAGCTTTACCTTGGCACACCATTGGCCTGAAGCCCAGCAAGAAAGGACTGAAGAGTTCTTATAGTCAGCACTATTAATGAGCTAAATGGCATGAGAAAAAAACAAGGGAGCTGTAAATTATATTTATAAATTAAGTCATATATAGCTGGACTAAGTAATTAAACTGTGCTCCCATAATTAAATACTTGTCTAGAATTTGGGCCTTGAGATTTCTTTCTGCTATGATAAACTAGCTTTGACCTCACAGGGGGTGGTGATCTGTGCAGTGGGCTGATGACTGATTTGAAGGTCCTGGGGCAAGGTGCTGTCAAGGTCACTGTCTGAAACGGAAGAGTCCTGAGGGATAACCAGGGATGTGGTAGTAGGCAAGTGATAAACAGGGAAGTGACCACTGCACAGAAGGGCCTTGGTCCTGGTGGACATGGGAGCAGCAGCCTTAGGTGGCCAGATCAGCAAACAGAGGTCAAGAAGTGGTGCTCTTAGGTCTCATGCTGTTTTCACAGTTTGGGCTCTCCAATCTCTCCTACTTTCATTTCCTATCCTCCCCTTTGACTGCCTCATCTACAGCCTCAGGGGTGATATACATTGTTTGAACATATTCTCCTTCATCTTCTCTCTGCCCTTGTCAATTCCCACATGGCCTTTCTTCAGCTGGCCACTTAGTCTTCAAGGCTGAACTCTGGTTTGCCTCTGGGCGCCTGTTTCTGAGTCCTTCAGGAAGGTGGTCAGCAGTCCTCCGGTTCCTGCAGTTACACTGAGGGACGGACTCCCTGCAGTCAGTTCCCTGTAAGGTCCTGGGCACTAAAGTGCTGATTTTTATTCCCTAAACTGTCCGGCAAAGGGAAGGTGGCTCTGCTGAGTGGGCAAGTTAATAAATGAAGAATGGTTCTGTGATGAGGAGGAGGTGGGACTGTCCTTATTTTTCAGATAGAAGCACTAGGATGTGCTTATGTAGGAGAATTACTCAGCAGGGGGCTCAGCCAATGGAATTGCGCTATGAATATTTGCTGCATGAATAGGAGATAATTGCAAGTATGTATACTTGGGCATGAATTGCTCTCATCTTGCCTCCTCACCTCCAAAGAGAATAAGAATACATACTTTGTCTGCCAGACAAGGGTCTCTATTTACACAGTGATACTGGTTGCATTAGTAAAACTATGGGAAAGCCAGGAGATGCATGCCAGATCTAAGATCCAAATGGATTTTTGAGGGGTAGTAGAAAGAAGAGACAGAAGGTAAAGATGTGGGAGCCCAGGCAGCCCAGGCAAAAGAATTTAGGGGAAGAAGGAGGAGAAGAGTATGGTGAAAAAGAACTACAGCAACCTTAGAAAGGAGGTCAGAAAAGAAATGAAGAGTCAAGAAGGAGTGGCCTGGGAGGAGGGAGATGAGCTGTGAGATAGGGAGCTCAAATGGCAAGGGAATGCTTTTGGGGTGAGAGAAAGGTGAGGAGAAAGCACACTGGGCGGAGACTGCGCCAGGAGGCGAGGAGAAGAATCCAGTAGGGAGGACAGGCATCAGCCTTGGAGATGTGCTGGGAATGGTTAGAGACCTGGGGGGCTAGACTGGCATGGAACTGCCTGGGGTAAAAGCTCTTCTATTCTTTACTGTGTTGTGTGTGACCTTAGCAAAGTCTTTTCTAGTTTCCTTATGTGTAAAATGGGAATACTCTGACAAATATGGCATTCCCTTGTGGGGTTATGAAAAATTCAATATGTGTAAACAATTCCTGGCACACAGCACTCAGTAATTACTATCAACAATGATTATATATAACACCTAGCTGATCCTATGTATTTCTGTACCCTTTCATCCCAAGGGAATACCAACAGGATCGCTCAGCACTCAGTGCTCCTATAAGCAGCAAACACAAGAGGTAGGAGGGAAGAGCATTTAATATTCCGCAGGCATTGTTTTCATGAGGGCTTCATTATACACATTCTGTTATAAAGTTCTATAATTTCCCAAAAGGAAGCATGACAGTCAGCTGTCGGCCTTGAAGATGTGATATGCCCTCTCTCAGCCTCAGTTTACCCATCTGTAACTTAGGAAGGCTGATTCTCTGATCTCTTCTAGCCCTTCCCACTTTAACATTTCATGGTGTTACGAAGTCTAACTCTTGCAAGCTGAGGTGAGAGTGGTAGGAGAAGTGAACACTGGAGGGTGAAAGACAGGACCACTTTGGTGCAGTGGGGACATTTTGGTTCTGTGAGGAGCTGCCAGGGTGTGGTTCTCAGGATGTTCCTTGAGAACATCCAGGTTGGCTCTATCTCCTGCCCTGGGAGAACAGTGAGGAATGACTGTCCTCAAAGGCACCAGTTGGGGTCACATAATGGTCATGAGGCAACTCATAAGAATGAGCAAGGCAGAGAGGTGCTTCAGAAGACAGGCTGCCAGTGGAGCCATTTATCTTCCGGAATCCTGAATTCCAGGGCTGCCAGGTACAGATGGGATTAGGTGGCACAGTGTTTTGTCAGACCAGATGTCCTACTTTATAAATATCCTCACTTTCTACCCATAAGGGCTTGATAAAATCTCAGGAAACCCCACACACTCTTGGCCTGGACCCTCACATTCATTTAGGTAGGTCATTTGCAATTTGAGAACATATTTTGTTTAATACTCAAAGGCTGTCTTCCATTCCTCTTCCTTTTTCTCCCTGCAGACATGTTTTTCTGTAAATACTGCAGCTCAGCTCTGAATCACAGATCAAAGCATTTCTTCTTCATTCATCTATTGAGGCCAAATTGCAATTTATAATGCCTGTGGTTTTCACTAATCTGTTTCCATGTCATCTCACTTTAAATCAACAGAGAGCAGCTCACAGTAACACACAAGAGCTGCCCCACAGAAGCAAACTGTGTAATTTGAACATTGAATCCCAGTACTCACAGGTAGAAATATCTGGGGCCTTTATTACACTAAACATAAATCTTGGTAAACAACTTGTTTTGATAAAAGCTGAAAGCCAGACTGAGCAAAAAGAATTCACAGTTATCGTGAAACAAAATGTGATGCCTTCTTTTTCCCACCCCTGCCTGCACATTCCAGGGACATCTAATAAAAGAGTGGCAGAAGTTGGGTTGCTTCCCTTGAAAATCAAGCCCATAGATGGTTCCAGAACCTTCTGAGAGCTGGACATGTGCAATACAAAGGTCAGTGTCTGGGGCCTTGGAGGAGTTCTGGGGAGCTACAAAATTTTATTTTGTTTATTTATTTATTTTTTTTTGGCTCAGAAAATCATTCCCAAGGCAGTTATGATGCTCTGTTATTTAACCCTACCTGCTTGCATCCTGGCATAGGACTGGTGTTCATTGTGTTCAGCTCAGGTTTTTGGATAAAACATGGTCCATTAGAGGCTTCTGGGTCTGGAGAGGGTGTAACTGACCAAGAACATACACTCTAGTGGAAAATATTTGTATGGACTAAGGTGAGACACACTGAACAAACCTGTATTGTTAGGTACATCAATTTCCCCAAACACTGGATAAAATGATAGTATGAATAATCTTTATCATTATTGAATTTCTCTAGGAGTCTTTAAGAAATTCACTTGTTACTTCGGCCAAGGGATAATCTCACATCTCCAAAGCTTGGAGTTTCCCAGGGTTTAATTCCAGATCCAGCTTTCTCCAGGCAACTAAAATCTGCCCTGCTGTACGGGAGACAGGAGCCAGAAAAGAACTTATTTTGTTTTCTCCTGGGGAATATACTGGCTGTGGAAAGTGTGTGTGTGTGTGTGTGTGTGTGTGTGTGTGTGTGTGTGTGTGTGTAAGAGAGATGGCGGAAGGGGAGAGTTTGGTTAAAATTTCCAGTTCAGTCCCAGTTCAGTCTTCCTTGGGAAGGAGATAAATCATCATAACACTTTAGGATGTGTTTCAGTCCATAAAAAATTTTCAGTTTAAAATTTCCTGTATAAGCAGGATAAGTACCAGCATAGGGGACATAATCTTTATATTATGGATGAAAAAACTTAATCCCTAAGAGATTAATACAAATTGCCCATGATCATACAAGTAGGAAGTGGCAAGGGAGAAGCTAAGGCTAGTGTTTCTCTCTTACTCCACTTGGCTCATAGAGCCCAATAAGGCTCAGGTTAAATCAGCACCAGATAAACACAGAACTAGTGCTGGCAGGTGATGCAGGTCATCCACAGTCACTATAATCAAAGTTGACATCAGTATTTCCATTTTGCAGGTGGGTAAACTGAACTGTGGCGTATTTAAACTTTCTATCTAACACTATAGGCTGGTAAGCAGCAGAGGCTGGGTTTGGACTCACATCTTCTGGTTCTAAGGCCAGTGTTCCTTCTCTCTTACTTTGCTGGAGATAGGAAAATCATTCTGGAAAAAACAAGCAGAATTGTTTTGCTATCTTGAATCATTTGGATTGTCTTCAATAACAAAGGAATGAAAAGTTGATTCTACTCTTATAGTAATATGGGACTGTGATGAATAAACTTTTCCCTAATTATCTGCAGTGTAACAGTGTTTTTTCTTACTGAAGATAAAGGCTACTTTCAGGATGTGGCACATAAGTTCGTGTAGATGATTTTGTAATGAACCAGTCCTGTGTTGTCAAGGAAGATAGTAAGTGACTAGGACAGGACAGAGTAGGGCAAAGTGGGGAGAAGAACAGTGAACTCAAAAGTCTGATATGACTTTTGAAAAAAAAATCTGAGGAACAATAGCTGACTAAAAGCAAGGATCAAAGATATCTTTGTTGTTAAAAAATATAGTAGTTGCTAGGCTCTGGGAAGAACTGAGGTCCAAAGCAAAGAGTGAGTTTGACTCCAGTGGAGGAAAAGGCTCTCAAGTTCATGTACACAGAGCACGGTTTTCTTAGTCAAATGTCCAGGTGAAGCACTCTTGGTATAGAGAAAAGATCAAAGAGGAATTAGGAATATTTTATTAAACTCTGTCAATAAAAGATTAGAGTTTCTCTTATTCAGGATTAGATAGACTGGAATCCAGAAGAGCAAAAAACATGTATGGATGGGGTTGATGATTTAAGTCAGGAGGAAATTTTGCATTTGGAAGCCAGTCAGAAAGAGGCTGAAGCCCAAATGCCAAAGTAAGCTAGGGCATATGGTGTTTGTGAAGTAATCAGCCAGTCTGGGGCAGAAGCTAGTTTGCCCAGGGGACCCATACCAGATGGGAATCATTGACTAACCTGGGGATGATGTTTATAATTTACTTACGGATAAACCTCTGTCTTGTACTCCAAAAAAGTCCATTTTGCAGTCCAGTAGATTTTCTCCTGATGGCTTCCATACAGCGTTCTGTTTGCTCAGTCATGGCAGTCAGAGGAATGGGGCAGGGGAGGGTGACAAGCCAACACAGCAACACAGCAGCTCCCAGATGAGGAGCAAATTGTATCAGTGTTCAGGAGAGGACTTGGGGCTGATGGAATGGTCTCTGATTTCTCCCTGAATTCCAGTGTTGCCTTGGTAAAATCTTGATTTTAATTTTATACCTTTCAGCAGGACTTCTTAGCAAATAGGACAGTGTAACTTTGTTTCAGTTTAAAAATAAGTGATACTTTTAGAAATATTCTAGTCTTCAAAATTTGGGAGGTTACTCAGAATGATTTTCTGTTTCTCTGGATCAGCAAGTGTAAGGAGTCAAAGTGACTGAGACATTAATGCTGAAGTTGGACTTTGCTGAAATAGGAGAGGAACTGTCTGGATTATCCTACATTCCTTTCTTTAAAATAATAAAGAGGGGCCGGGGATTTAGCTGAGTGGTTCCAGCACCTGCCTTGCAAGTGCAGGAGCCCTGGTTCAATCCCCAGTGTAACCACACACAAAATGTTGGGCGTGGGAGACTCACTCCCACCATCAATCAGTACCACATACCACAGTGCTGGGTGTGGTGGCTCAGGCCTGTAATCCCAGCATTTAAGAGGCAGAGGCAGGAGGATTGCTGTGGGTTCAAGGCTGAGCTCAGGGCCAGCCTGAACTACAAAAGTGAGACCCTGTCTCAATAATAATGATAATAATAATAATAATGCACTAAGATATTCATTCCTCCATGTGCTGTACTATGGAGGATACAACAGACACTGATTTAGACAAATGAAGAACTAACACAAAAGCTACTCAGCAAAGTCCTTTTCTGCAGGTGCTGGGATAAGACCATCAAGATTTGTGCAAAGACACTTAACCTTTACTAAATACCACACAGCTGCCCACTTGGATCAGGGGCTATGCATGGTGTGTGGGGTCAAGGTAGAAAGACTTTTTCATATACAGAGACAAACTTGTCAAGTTCTAACATGAAACAGATTCACATTCATGGAAATAATAGGCATAGGTAGTAAAATTGAAGTTATAATGAATTTTGACCCAAGCAAAGATGATCTTATCTGGTTGTGATTTGACGTGACTGATTTTGGAGTCTTTCCTCTGGACAGAAGAAAAGCAAGGAATGTCAGCAATTGAGGTTGTGGTTTTGGAAAGGAAAGAGAGTTGTTATGGGGTTACCAAAGCTGGAGTAATGTGAAAGGGGGGAGCCCTTGGGTTACCATCTTCGGACCTTATGGAGAAGTTTCATAGCATCCATGTAGGTCCTGAAGAATGAGTGGTATTTGCTTGACCAGGATTTCTCAAACTTGATATTATTCATGTTAGGAGCTGGTTGGTCTTTGTTAGAGGGCTGTTCTGGACACTGTAAAGATGTTCAGCAGCAACTGTGGCCTCTACCTACTGATTGCAAATAGCACCCTCTATCCTACTTGTGACAACTCAAAATATCTTTTGATATTGTCAGATGTCTCCTACTTAGAACGACTTGTGGTGAAAGGAAAATATGCTTCAGGTGAAAGGATTCTTTGAATGTTCAGTGATGCGAACAGGCTGGGCATGTTGGTGAGAGGTGTTATAGGGTATAGTAAGGAGAGAGAAGTAATGTTAGAAGAGTCTACAGAGGTGCTTTGTGGGTATGTGAGGAATATTGCTAATAAATTAATCTTGGCTTACAAACAATTGGGAGAGCATGAGGTTTCAGAGAATGAGAGTGATAGGAAGAAACACCTGGCAGGAATATGGAAGAACCAGAGAAGAAGAAGGTCAGGTGAGAGACAGAGGGACCTGACTCAGAGAGGATAGAGAGGGCAGGGTGGCTGTGAGACTCAGGAGAGCTCAAATTTGGTAACAACCAGCATGTGGTAGGAGAGGAAGGAATCAGATGGAGGAGAGAGAGATAATCCTTCCTTTGATTAGAAAACAAAACATGAGTAGCAAAAGAGGTAGATGTGCCATTTTAAAATTGGTTCTTTATTTTATGAAAAAATTAAAATAAAATTTTGTAGCCAAATAGGAGAAAAACAGTAATTTTTAAACCATGTACCCTTATCTTCCATGTTTCTGTCTGTGCCTCCATGTGAACATGTGGCATTCATTTAGTAAATACTTCTTTAAAAAAATATTGAATTACCAATTATTGATTCATGCAGAACAAGTAACCTGTTAAAATGGGTAAAGACAAAGATTAGAAGAATAAAAATACCAGTTGTCATTTTTGGTACTTACTGTGTGTCATATCCAAATGAAGCTTTTGTGCACTACTGCGTTCAACCTCCAAACATTCCTGGGAGGTAAATATTACCTTTACCTCCACTTAGAAATTGTTTTATTCATCCCATATTTGTTAGATGACTACTGTGTGCCAGATACTGCTTTCCACAGCTGGCATATATCAGTAAGTATAGTAGAAGGAAACACACTGCCTTCATGGCGCTTATATTTCAGTAGAGACATCTTGCTAAGTTGACATTAGGGCCTAGCAGAGTTGGGTCGCCTGCATGAATGATATCAAAGCTGATGTGTGCTGGAGAGAGACATAGGTGGGAATGAGCCTGTTGTGGTAAGCTGTGATTGGGCCTAGATACAAATGAGAAACTCCCTTCTACGGCAGAGGCAAGAGAGGAAAGTTCGCCCTGGCCTGGCACAGGATTCTAGGCCCCACACAGGTGGCGTGGCTTCTGGAGTGACAGGATTGTTGCATTATCTAGAAGTCATGATTTCTGGACACTTCCACCATCACAGCTCCACGCTGCTCTAATCAGTCAGGTGTCTGATTTGTATAAAACTGAGGCCCCTAAATTTTAGTTATGATTCTCTAAGAAATAAGAGAGTCAGTGGAGTGGTGTGTCCATCCAACTTTAGGATAACTTGCCTAGATTATAATTTGACATTACTTATTAGCTGCCCTTGGAGTAAACAAAACTAATGTTAGCTGTAAGCTCAGTTCAAACACATGATTCTTGTCCACTATTAGCCCTGACCAAACTCTGAGTCTGTCTCGTTCACCTGTTTAGGGTTTTCACATGGACAAGGGCACTGTACTCCTGGCTACTGTTGATTATATCCTGCTCTAAGTCAGCCTAGAAGGAAAGAGCTGCTAGTTTACATGCTCGGGTGAAAACTTTGTTCTTTCTTGAGAGGAACAGGGACAGGTAAGCTTTTTATCTCACTCAGGCAGGAAAAACTGCTTGTGAGTGTTGTGCAGTCCTTATGGGTCTCTGCTCTTAGGGTTTCACCTCTGAGCAAATTATCCTAGAGCCATGGCACTTCATAGTGGTCACTGGTGTCCACTGCTCGACAATGGGGAAGAAAAGCCAAAGTGTATGGACACAACACACAGACCTGGCTTTGGGAATCCTGTGTATTTAAATTAATCAAAAAGTTTTTGGCCAGAATCCAGTAATCACACCCAGCTACCACAACTGAAATAATGACATGAATGTTTGCACATGTGATGAGGGGTCTGGAGTGGGGGCAGGGAAAGTATGACTGAAGCTGAACAGCCTCACTCGAGGCCTCTGTTGCTTTCTTTCCTCTGTTCCGCCACATTCTGGGTCTTGCATTAATATCGGCTTCATCAGCAGAGTGGTGACGAAATAGGCAATGGCTGCGCCAGTCCCAGTCATTACTCCCAGGCCAGTGATAGTCAGAGGAGGAAGAAAGATTTTTTTCTTTTTCTTTTTTTAGAAACAAGAATACACTCCCAAAAGACTCCGGACAGATTTTACTCTCTTGTTGAAAGGGTCAGAATTAGGTCACATGCTCATATTTAAACAAAGCCTTACCAAGGGAACAGGGCTGCTGTGGTTGGCTTATAGATTAACCAGAGTCCACATCTGGAGTTGGTAAAGCTTCTGCTGAAGCACATGGCTGTGAAAGAAGGTGGATAGCTGAACCAAATCTCATTCCTGTTTAGAAAGGGAGAGAGAGGTAGGAAGTAGGTCCTGGCTGGGCTACCAAGAATATTTGCTTTCGTAGCTCCCTGCCCAGCCGGTGTGTGTTCAGTGCTCCCACACAAACCAGGGGAGCAAGTTGCCCTTGTGTTTCCCTTACTCAGTCCTTCTTAGAGATCTGATGCTTTGGATTATAGTAGCTGGGCCAGTCACAAGCTTACTTTGTCCTCAGGATAGATCCCGCTTCCAATAAGCTCCCGACTTGATGACCTCTGCCCGGATGGAGGATTATTATCTTCCATTTATAGAGGTGGTGTGAGGGTCACAAGGCAGCTCCCAAGGCCCAGTCTGAAGGCAGAACACATCCTCCGGTTTCTCCAATGGGAGTGACAGGTTGTTAGGACTGACTCTACCCAGGAGGAGGACATAGGGTGGAGACATGCGGTTTCCTAACAAAGGCTTCCTTTGTATATCCAGTTTCTGGAAAAGTTAGCTCTCCAGCAGTCTCGGAGAGGTGCTCTGTACGGAAACAGGCAGAGTGGATTAGAAAGGCAGAAATCAGTACTTGCCTATCTCAGCTTGTTCTACTTTCTTTCCTACCTGTTCAGCAAAATCATATACAGGACAAACGATTTTTTCCTGCAATCCTCAGGCCTATCTCTATGCTGGCCACCATTTGGGGGAGTGGGCATATATATCACAGCAGAGGAAACTCAAAAGGCCAGACAATGACAACACAGTGAGCTGAGTGGCCTGGCAGGCTGAGTGCAGGACTTCTGGAAAGAGCTAGTCTGAGCTGAGATTTAAGGGACAGAGAAGAGCAAAATATTGTCATTTTCCAAGAAAGATCATGCCTTGCTCAATATTTGAGAAGCATTAATTATAAAGCACAGTTTAAGTCTTTTGGGACAAAAGCATAGATATTCAGATACATTTGGGGAAGTGATAAATAATCAGCAAGATTTTGCAGAGCTTTTAATAAACGTACTAATGATAATCATGGATCTCTAAGAGAGATACGGAGTATGTATTTCCCAATCATATTTGACCACAAAATACTTTCCCCCTCATCTCTCCCAGATGAGTGATTTTAATGCTGAGAAGTTAAAGGACTGCAGCTGGGTTGAGACTGAGTGTAAGAGTGTCAGCGGGTCAGAGGAAACCTCATGGTTCTGCACAAAAATATTCTGCAACTAACTTTTGTTATGGCAGCTGTATTTATTTTATGGGCCTATTTGGAGTCTTTACTGGACACTATGGTCTTTCCAAATAGTTTGGCTCAGCCAGTTGTAGCAAAAAATATTCTTCTTGTAATAAATGAGTTAGCAATAGATGTGTGGCTCCCTTTTCTGTCCTATGGAATGAGAGAGGAAATGGGGAAAATTTTGTGCACTAAGACAAAGACACAGGAAGAGGCAGCTTCTCTGCCTCCTCTGAGTATCATTCTCTCTGAAGAACCTCTGGAACTATACAGTTATCTTGCGCACAGCCTGAGGATGATGTCAGTACCTAGAAGGCAGAGTAGAGACCCAAGCCTCCTATGCCTGGATGACAATGTTGAGCTTCTGATTAACCACGTCTGGAGTCTCTCCTATCTAATGAGTTAACTTTGGCTTCTTGTAATGCAATAATACATTTCCTTATCTTTAAACCAATTCCAGTCGGGTCCTTGTATTATTTACAGTTAGATGCATTCTGGCTAATGACCTTCCTTTCTTTAATCTTCTTATATATTTTTCCATTGGTATAATCATTTTCTTGACCATGATTTGTGCTCTCAAAGTGGAAGATAAGTTTTGTTTGACTCGCCTGTCTCAGGCAAGAAGTAATATATTACTAATGTTGAAAGCAGGACTCATCTGGCTGAGATAATAGAATCAGCTGTGAGCTGACACATGTGGGGAACTGGCCACTGTGTGCCCTGAGAGAAGGGGGGGCTCTTGAAGACACCAACCAGGCAGCTGAACCTCAGGAGTGAGAGATTGGAGGAGAAAGAGGTCACGCTGCTAACCGCTCTGAGAAAGGCCCGAAACTTCACGTGAGGCTGGTGTACCGCTGGCCCACACATCTGCTTTCTACTGTCACCTGAGACCTATGGACAGAATTCTGGCTGCTTTACCACATCTCTCCTCACACTCCCTCTCATCTTTACTACCATCTTCCACATTTAGCATTGAGTGAGTCTATTCCTTTGGCACCACTTTTTTTAATAATTCAAATTTATTTTTTTCACATATTCAATAAAATGTCTTTTGAGGGGAGGTTAGATTTGTTGACATGGTTTACTGGCAATTGTGTCCATTAATTTTCTTAAAACTATTTTAACTTGTATTATGAATATACTTCAGTAGTTTTAAGGGTGTTCATATTGATGTGAAACAGATCTCCAGAACTTTTTCAGCTCTGATAATGATTAATTCTGTGTGTCATCTCGAGTAGGCCATGAGGGTCATGGGATGACCACATTAAACGGAGCTTCTGGAAGTCCTGAGAGGGTCCTCCCAGGTGTGAGCATTCAAATCTGTGTGACATGAAGAGGATCACCTTTGTCTTCTTGGGGTGTTATCTCCTCCATCAATGATCTGAACAGACACAGAGAGGAAAAAAAGGGAGAATTCATCTCCTGTCTGATCACTTGTATGGAGGCATTCTCTTGTTCTAGAATCAAAACTTATACCATCAGGTCTCTTATTTCTCAGGCTATTAGACTCAAACTAGAATATAACACAGACTTTTTTGGCTCTCCAGCTAGTAGAAGACAGCTTTTGAGACTTCTTAAGACTTCTCTGCTCTTGTATTTACCTGACCTAATATTGCAGGTGAGACCATTTGGTATATATACATACATACATGTATACACACATGTGTATATATATAATATATATACACATACACATGTATACACACATGTATATATACATATACACATGCATATGCACATACACACGTATATACACATGTATATATACATATACACATGTATACGCACATGTATATACATATACACATGTATATGCACATGTATATGTATAAGTATGTATATATATGTGATAGATAAATATGAAGTAGGAAGATTTTCTTATATCTATTGTCCTGTCTCTTATATATACATATGTCTCATGATAAATGTAATCATTAAGTATTGCCATCAAGTATTAATAAAAAGTTACAAATTTTTTTAAAAATTGAAATTCTATATCTCTTAAACAACTCCCTTTCTCCTCCACTTTACCACAGTAAGCACCAGAAAACATTTCATTTCTATGAAATTGACTATTTAGATATCCTATAAAAGTAAGATCATGGAGTCATTGCCTTTTTTTTTTTTTTTTTAAGGTTTTTTGAGACAGGGTCTCGCTTTTGTGGTTCAGGCTGGCCCTGAGCTCAGCTTCAAACTCACATCACAGCAATCCTCCTGCCTCTGCCTCCCGAGTGCTGGGATTACAGGCGTGAGCCACCACGCCCGGCACTGTGGTATGTGGTACTGGTTGCTGTTGGGTGTGTCTCCACACCCA
>PVIR01005748.1:0-35010 GCA_004026965.1 Petromus typicus
GTTCAGGCTGGCCCTGAGCTCAGCCTCAAACTCACATCACAATCCTCCTGCCTCTACCTCCCGAGTGCTGGGATTACAGGCGTGAGCCACCACGCCTGGCACTGTGGTATGTGGTACTGGTTGCTGCTGGGTGTGAGTCTCCACACCCAGTATGGTATGTGGTTACCGGGATCGAACCTGGGTCCTTGCACTTACAAGACAGGCGCCGGAACCACTGAGCTAACTTCCCGGCCCTAAAATGGTGCTTTTGATGCTTTATTTCACCTTCGTTTCATACATATTGTAACTAGATGAGGGGGCTACCCTTTGTTAAAACTTGCTTTAATTATTTGCTTCAAAATACATTTAGAAAAGGGAGGAGATTCAACTATTTGCTTTCTTTTTAATTTCTGAATTAACATATGAGGCCACTAATATGGGTCCTTAAAAGAAGCAGCAACACAAATTTTTTATTAGATGTACCTAGTTATTTCCAGAAATTAACATTTGCTTAAGAAATTAAACTAATAAATATGATATAGAAGTGTTAACATTCTAATAGTGTAGAAAAATGTTATACTGTTGGATGGGGTTTTTAAAAAATATATTTCAAAATGTGTAATTAGTATGATAAATTTACCATTTCTCTTCTTTGTGTATAATCCCTAGAATTGTCATTGTCACTTCATTATTCCTCTTCTCCCTTTTTACATTTAACCAGAATTAATTAAAGCCCCACTCTAATCATCCTACTCTCTATTAGTCAGCTTTCCCATTGTTAGGACCCCACACTGAAACTGACAACTGACAGGAGAGTTTCAATTTTGGTTTATGGTTTACTTTGCATGTTCCCCTGGCTTTAAGGCAGAAAGATCATGGTCGAGTGAGTTGCTCACTTCATGGCAGTCAGGAAGCAGAGAGAAAAAAGGGAGGGGCCAGAGAAAGTCCATCCTGTCAGGCCGTGCCCCTGAGACCACATCCAATCAAGCTCCTCAATAATTAGTACATTCAGACCTGAATTCATGTTTCAAAAGCCCAACTCTGAACACAGGAGACATTTTATGGAACACTTTTTTTCTTAAACCATAACTATCCAATCAAAAATGCAGAGGTTGCTAGCGTTATAGACTGTGCTTACTTCTTATTTTGCCTTCCACACTTCATACAATGACCTAGTTCACTTTCTGTTCCAAAAACACAATGCTGCAGACCAGGTGAAGAAAAGAGGCTTGTTTCATCTCTTTCTTGTTCTGAAGGTGCACGATAATGGGGTCACATCTGGGTTTGGCTTTCTTGCTGGCCCAAAGTGCTGCACAGTATCAGATGGCAAGAGAGAGGGAGCATGTGTCTCTTTGGGCCCCATTTTCTATTCTTATAAAGACAGAAGTATTCAATTGCAATAGCTGCCCTAATTTTATCTAATCCTAATCACTTTTCAAAGTGCCTAACTCTAAACATGATAGGGAAAGGGGCAAAAAGAAAATAGGAGAGTCACAACTAGCTCATTCTGGACACCTACTATAAAATACAGATAAATAATAATAATATTCAAGAGAAATCATAAGAATTATTTTACCTATACAAATCTTTCTAAAATTCCTGAAATAAGGAGTGTTTGAAAAAACTGATGTTTTTAGAGGGGTGACTTGGGAGCCAGACAAATAACTTTCAAATCCCTGTTTCAATATGTTAGTTTTGTTATCAATCACTTCCCTCTGGCTCAGGTATCTTAATTATAAATGTAAGATGCTACTTGCTCAAGGGTTGATGCAAGGAATAAATATGTTGAACACAAAGAAAAATAGTTGACATCCAGAAGCCAATCAGTAAGGGTTTGCAGTATAAGGAGCCCCTCACATCCTGCCAGGTGCTGTGTATCATGCCTTGTACAAGCATTGTCTGTCTCACTGCATGCCCACCTCTTGCTGCTCATTTATGGTAAGCTGAACTCTCTTGGAGGAAGATGGCACAATGTTTATAATCCAAATAAATCTCATGTGAAGTGAGTTGCAAAAATATTGGGGCTAGAGATGTATCTCAGTGGTTCCTTTTCCTGCCTTGCAACCACAATGTCCCTGGTTTGATATCTGGTAAGCACTTACAGAAATGCTGGGCTTGGTGATTCATACCCACAGCAATCTACCACATACCACAATGCTGGATGTAGTGGCTCACATGCAATCCCAGCACTCAGGAAGCAGAGGCAAGAGGACTGCTGTGAGTTTGAGGCTTGCTTGGGCTACATAGTGAGCTCAGGACCAGCCTGAACTACAAAGCGAGACACACACACTCTCTCTCTCTCTCAAAAAAAAAAAGAATATATTAAAAATATTGGATAATACATTATGCCTACTTTTGAAATATCTTAATGGACAACTACCTGTTGAGTTAACTTTTTCCCCCCCAGGATTAGGACCCCTGAAGTGCAACTGAATTCAATACGGATAAAGTAGAGTGAAGTAGGAGGTTGAACAACTAAAGAAATGTCTAAATTAATGATCAAGAAACACTACTTTAGACCTAGGCGAGGGGGGCACTTATCCTGTGTCCCATCCTGTCAAGGGGGCCATTCTTTGTCCTTCATGCAGTCTCATTCCTCTCTATAAATCAAGCCACCTACCCATCCTTTGCACCTCACGTTTTTAATATGTAGAATCCCACTTTTTCACACACAGATCCTTGTCCATGTCTTGCTTCTTGAGGCTAGAACCACAATGCTACTGCAAGCTCTCATGACCACAAGAACATGCATAAGGGACTGTCAGAGAGAGGTTTGAACAGCTTGGACATACATTCTGGGGCATGCCTTTATATCCAGGGAGCTTGGATTGAAGGACCAGGAACAGAAAAAGAAAGCAATAATCTTGGGTTCGAGACCAGAAAATCAACAACCAATGACACAAAATTCTGCCAAGTCCAGGAATTTATCTTGCATCCTAAATCAGACTTCCAGATCGTATTAAAGGTAAATGTACATTAGGCTTCCTAATTTATATCTTAATTTTCCATGTATATTCTTTTAATCAAAGCAAACGTAAGAATTCCAAATTAGAAACAAGTTGGACAGCCATAATGATGAAATTAGAGAGATTTCAAATAGAAGCCAATGAAAGGAATTTATTTAATAATTTATTAGCTTGATTTATAGCTATAAACATGGGTTTATTGATGTCCAGTGCTCTACATTTTAAAATTAGTCCACCCTTGCAGTCTTAGTTCTGAGCCTCACCAAGTCGTCTTTGTTCTAGTGAAAGCTGTGTTCAGAACAGCCCCTCCTACTGTGGGCTGGCCTTGGCTGACCAACAGATGATTTCCCAACCAATGGCCTTTGCATTTCAGGCTTCATCCAATTCTTAGATGGAAACTGAGTCATTCAATTTCTCACATATCCTACAGGCAAAGAATTTTCTGAAATCAGAAAATTGGAGAAATTAGTTAAAGTCCTTGTAGGTCTGAAAGATGGTTTAAATTTTTTTCATGTTAACCTCAATTTGATTCTTAGAAAAACTAGGAGATTGGAAAGATATACTTTACCCTCCGAGAATTCTAAGAAATTCAAATACAAAAAGTTTATGCCTTGATAGAAATGGAATTTAAACCTAGAGTTCAATGATTTTTAATGTTATACTAATAAATTTGCAGGTTTAAAAAAAAAAAAACACAGTGAGATATGTAAACCTACCCTGAAAACATGCACACAAATCTAACAAAAGAAGCTGGTGTAGATAAGCTTTGGTGAAACAATAAAAACTTCCTTGGTTGCCCCCTGTTGGAAATCTCTCTGACATCATCTTTACAGGTGTCCAGCTGTCTTCTGCCCTACAAATTCTGCACCTTTTAGTATTAAGGAGAAGTCAAAAGAATATAAAGGAGAAACCTGCACTTCATCTAATGCTTTATACTTTGTTGCAGAAAAGTTAGATGAATTATCTTAAATCACAGCTGTGAAGGAAAAACTCTGGCCATGAAGCCCTATCAAGGTTAGCACTCTGATACTGCTCTTTTCTTTGCATCCTCTGTGTGATACACTCTTCACTTTCTCAATTTAATCTTGCTTTTTCTTACCATCCTCTATTCACCTGAGCACTGTCATTGCTCAATTACTCAAATTTGCCAACTTAAACTATGAATGAATATATGTACATACAATGTGTAATGAAAAAATACAGCACATCTTCAATAAAAAATGAATTACTATAGCAAAAGACACACTGACATTAGTCTCCCTCCGACCCTCACCCTTACTTTGAGCACACTTTGGTCAGCCCCTTATCCCTGCCACTTTCTGAAGCAATCTCAGAAGTCTTTTTTCTTGAATGTCTTTCATTGCACTTCTGTGGCTGCCTCTATGTCCTTGATGGATTAAAATTATTTACTTTACTGAGCCTTGAGCTCAGCCTTGAACTCACAACAATCCTCTTGCCTCTGGCTATGAAGTGCTGGGATTATAGGTATGAGCCACCACTCCTGCCATGCTTTCTTTTTTTAACATATTTTTCCTTTCCTCTCAATACTTACCTCTCCCCTTTTCTGTTTCACAGTATCCATCATACATTCTAGAACTCTGTTATTCTTAATAGAAATGTATCAAACCAATGTTCTCAGAAGACCAGCAGTTTCACTATAGTCTTACCAGTGTTACATACCACAGGCCCTTATTTTTGCTAGTGTAGGTGTAAGTGTGTGCTGTTCTTTTGCTAGTAGTAAGCTACTTCTGTGCATCACAAAACTCAATCTCCTTTCAGATGGCCAGTAATATGAAATTATGAAAACTCCAAACCTGTTATAGTAGTTTCCCTAGATCAGTCTTCTTCAGTCTGGAACCATAGAGTCCTGATCCAGTTCTCTAGCCAGTAGTGCTACAGCTCCCCTTCTGGCTTGATACTCTGAACTTCTCTGCCAGGATCATTATACAGAGAAGGAAAAAACCCTAGGGAGAGGAGAGCACATCATTTCCTGACCAGGATGGTGCTCACTGGGCCTGGCAGTTTTCCTGAAGCCTTAGATGAGTGCTCACCAATCTCTAAGGCTGCTTTCTCTGCTGTTCCCTGAAATGTGATCAGGCATCTCCAGGTGTGTTCTCAAGAGTGAGCCCTCAGCATGAGGAGCTGGCCCTCAGATCTGTCTACAGAGCTCTGTTTGAGCTTGAAAAAAGCTTTTCAAGACAGGACCTACAGTCACAGCCCAGCCTGTTTGGAGGAAGCACAGGAAGCATCCTCTGCCCTGACAAACTCAAGGAGGGCCAGCCACCTTACATAATCTCCTCCCTCCCTCTGGCATGCAGGCAGCAAATCCTGATGTTTTCTCATGGCAAAGTCAGGCACCAGACCACTCAGTTGCCAGAAATGTGAGCAGCTTCCATGCTAGGCCTTGTGGGCGGGTGTAGATGTACTAGGGCCACACACTGGACCTTTCTGCAGTGTCTCATAATTAATCCTCTTCAATCTCATTATGTTGTGTAGGTAAGAATTGTAAGAGTTGTTCAACTGGTTTTCAATAATCTCTTCTAAAAATGGGCATCTTGTTCTGACACACCTCTTCGAAAAGTCACAGCTTTGAATATGGGTGCCCCAGCTGAAATTTCTGGTTTCATCATCTGATAAAAGTATATATAGCCAATCATTGGCCATTGAAATTGCCATTGTCTTGTAAAAGTTGAAAATTAAATCATTTCCCTTATACATCTTATTATACATCTTTTTTTTATCTTTATTGGTACATTAAATATACACATCATGATTGCACTTCATAATGGGGATTTGTACCAGTATAAGACACAACTTAATTCTCATTTTTTCCCATAGCCCCACCCACCCTACCACCCCCCATATACATAAAATTTGTTTCCTTACTTTTTTGTTACAATCTGCACATTGTCCCCTTTCACCTTATTTTACATTGAGCATTTTCTATTGCCCAATATATAACATACAATGCTAGGACTCATTTACATCTTCATTTTCTCATACCAGAGAAAAGATGCGATATGTACCTATCTGTGATCTATTTATTTCACTTATGAGGATATCCTCAAGGTATGTCCATTTAAGTAGAAATGATTCAAACTTATCATTTTTCATCTTATCAACTAAATCTTCTATTAGGATTTCTGTAATAGAAATATTTTTATTCCATTTAGCTCTCCAATTTTAACTAGATTTTCTTTTTTGCCTGTGCTATCAGATATGAGTTAAATTTTAGCATAGTTATATAATTATCAAAATACTATATTTTTCACTTGGAATGTTTATCTTTCTATTCTGAAGAACTTATTTTCATGTATTGTTTTCTCATACCTCATTTGCTTATACATGAGAGCAATTTTGGCCTCCTCTTTCTTTCATTAATCAACATTTACTAGTGTTATATAAAATTATATTCTATGACATAGTAAGGTTGGTATCTTCTTGCTATTTTTCTTTTTGAGATTGCTGTACATTGAGTTCTGAATTATCACCACTAGATAGAAATTTCAATTGAAGTGATATTAAACTATAATTAGTGGGAATTAATTATAATAAGAATGGCAGATAAACATTAGGGATGGGGGTATAACTAAATGGTAGAATGACTGCTAGCTTGCACAATACCTTACATTTAATCCTCAATACAACAACACAAAACAAAACAGAAATTAGTATCACTTACAATGGACCCAGAATTGTTCTATGTACTTGTCAAATACTAACACTTGTAAGTCTCAAAATAATTATAGTAGATTCAATTACCAGCCCCAGTTCTCCACCCCACCCCCCAGCTTTGATAAGATCTCATCTTTGTATTTCTTACTCCTTGACTTTGGGATTGGTCACATGATGTGGCCGGGCCAATCAAATGTAAACAGGTAATCTGAGTCCTGTATCTAGTATCTCCTTCACTGAGTTTTCTTTTTTGCACTTTAGTAGTTTTTATTCCATATATCTATTGCACTGATCTCAGGAGGACATGGGAAATATGTGAAGCAGATCTGGCCCATTGCTCAGATCTGTAAGAGTAAATTATTGTTTTTTAAGCAGTCAGGTTTTAGGGCGATTTGTTGAACACTGCTACTTGCCCACAGTTGACTTTTATGCTGCACTATAAAGTAGGGGATATTATATTTTTTCTATTTTATAGACTGAAAAATGAGGCAAAGAGAGTTAATGACTTACTAGCTAGCAAATGAGCAGTGTGGTTTCTAAATCTATGCTTTTATTTCTTTGTTTTGAAAAAATCTGTTTATTCAAATACACTTATTCAATTGTTTCCATCTCCCAGTATAAACACATATTTTGCAAATAAAGATTCTATACATGTTATCTAATTTATTTTGGCTTTGACATCATTTGGTGATTAGAAACTCTTTTTATAGATTTTGGGTCAAAACCATTTTCTTTTCAAGCCACTTCATTCATCAATATTTCAACACGTTGACATTCTACCATTCTGAATTCACAGATAAGAAAGCATTAGTAAGTCCCAGAGATGTAACCCCTATAAACTGATACCTGCTACATATGTTAGTGTTAGTCCTCATTGCACTTCTGTCTCTGTTAACTTCTTCCATCTCTCGGAGTTCTGCCTTTTTTTTTTTGTCCTTGCACTGTATTTTTCATATCTTCTTCTTTCATGTTTCTTTCTTGCTTGCTTTTCATCCTTTTGTACAGCCAACCTTCATTACTCGTGTACTTACTTGCATAAGGGAATTGTGAAGATTTCTGAGATAATTGATATAAAACTCTTTTAGCATAGTACTAGCACTGTACCACTATTGAATAATGCTCAATAAATATTGCTTTGTTTGCACTTAGTCTCCTTATATATCTCATTCCATCGTTGTTATCTATGGGGAACAGCGAAAAAGGAAGTTACCAGAACTTCTACAGTAAGTTCTAGTCTCCTGTGAGGCAACAGCACAAGGTAAATTAATTAATAAATGGATATAAATGAGACTTAGAGAAGAAACTGAGCTTAGGCCTGATATATGCTGCTCTGGGTAGTAGATGACCTCCAACCTCCACTTGTTACACATTTTATTCAATACATTTTGGGTAACAAAGGACTCAAAAGACCCTGGTGGAAGGACACTACCAGCAATAGTCCTTGAGGAATTATGTAGATGAAGATCCTGGTGTAGTTCCACTCTGCAACATCCAACATATGGGACTATGGGAGTCTCTGCTGCTACCAGACGTCAAGTCCCCAAGTCTGTCTGCAGGCAGGAAAGCTCTGCCCAGTCATAGTCTCAATTGCCCATTTAATTTTCCCAAATAGGATTGATCCCAACACTAATGCTTAAAAATTCTGTCCTAGTCCTCTTTCTCCTCATTTTCTACCTCACTGGTAAAGTTTCCCATTCTGCCCTCTCCTGAGGCCTAAACTCGCATACCTACTTCCTTCCTACAATCTTCTACTGGGGCCCAACTTCAACAGTAACAAAATAACTTCTTCCATTTATTCAAACCTTCCAGCCTTTTTACAACATCTACCAATATAAATGAAATTATAATACATTCAGTGGCCCAAAATAGACACTAGATATAATCTTTTATTCTTCTCTTATTCTTATTCCCCATGACCAACTTGTGTTTATGACTGAACTTCTTAAATATTCTTACAACTTTTCCATATTTCCTGGAAGCCACATCTGTCTCTTAACTCACTGATTAGCTTTGGCCCTATACTCCATATCTGTCTAGCCCCATAAGACTGAACCTGAGACTTCTTCACTCTCAAGAACTCAGTACCTCCTGCCACTGCTCCATGCCTCTGGCAGAAAATGTCACAATGGGGAAGCTAGATGCAGAAGTTGGTTGTTTGGCTGGTCTTTTCTTTGGGTGTATTTGAATGTAGCAAGGCCTGTACAGGCTGTTTTCTTTGACCTTCATCTACATAGGACTTAAGCTTCTCTTTTCTCTTTTGTACCTGGTTCTATGTTTATTCTTTAATTTTGTAAACATCTGAGGGGAATAGTGTGACAGTCACGATGCCTCATTAAGCTTACCTTTAACAAACTCTAGACTTATTCATTTGTTTTCCAGCTATGTTTACCATACAGTATTTGGTGAATGGCACCAACTCTATCTATTAAGCTATCCCATTGAATTTGTTGATGCTTTAGAAGTTAAAGCAATTATTTTTAAACTTCAATATGTTCTGAATCATCTTAGAAAGCTTTTGGTAATATAAATATTTTTGGACTATAGATATTTTGTTTGAGATCTTGAATGGCTCTGGGACTCTCTTTAAAATAAAAATCCCTAAGGGATTTAGAAAATAATTTTTCTAAACTAAAATTCACCATTGAAATTGTACAGGATTTTATTTATAATTTAAGCAGTGGGAATAGATGAAATAGATTATTAAATTTTCTCTAAATTTTTTAATTAGAAGTCAGCTTTCAGATAAAGATGTTTGGTGAATAAAATAAAAGTTCGTTTTTTTTTTGAAGTCCAGATTTTCTGAGTTTCTAATGTCAAAAAACACTTCATTTAGATCTAAATATAGGAATTAAACTATATATCATACCATATTGAATGATGTTTTTGTTTACAAATTATTATTATTTATATTCAACAAACTTCCCTCCAAATAGGAAGTTACTGAAACTTAACAACTACTAAATCATCCTAATTTGATGTGATCCAGAAAGCTCATGTTGCTTACAATTCAAATAGTAGAGTATTTCCATGGCCTAAAAAAGAGTTCATTACATGAGATCCATGTCACAATGACCAAATTAGACTAAACATCCATTTTAGATGTGTGTTACAGAAACTGGGTAACATTCTTTCATTTTTAAGTACTAATGAACTTGTAAAGCAAACAGCCATTAAATTTAAAACCTTTTTAGTATCTATAAATCCCTGAACAGTTTTCATTTTTCAGTCCTATATTTATAAATCTGCTGTATCTATTAAACATCTAAGTACCTGTTTAGTTGAAAATAAAAGCCTAGAGGAAAAATAGAGAGAGAGAGAGAGAGAATAGTATAGCAGATGATGTTTGACTAGGTCTACCTTGAAAATACTTTCAGGTATATAGTTTGTAATCTAAAGCAATTTTGGCCACTGGTACAGCAGCATGATGGACAATGTCATTTTTATGGTAGGATTTCACATAGATGTTTCAAAGATATATTGTTCAGCTATGCATTTTACTATTTGTCTGATTTTTTCAGGTTTTCTATTTGCTAGTGGACTCCTCATACACATTTTTTCACTCTACTTCCACTACTAGGCACTGTAGGTCTGATCCTGGGGACACCGCAGCCTACCACATGTTGCTTTATTGAGACTCTTACTTTCTGGTGGTAAATATTCCGCCAAACTACCCTACTCTTTCTTTTTCTTTTCTTTTTGAGACACGGTCTCATTTTGTAATTCCAACTGCCCCTGAACTCACTATGTAGCCCAGGCAAGCCGGAACTCAATGCAATGCTCCTGTCTTTGCCTCCTAAAGTCTGAGATTACAGGTGTGAGCCACCATGTCCATCAGTGTGGTATGTGGTTACTGAGGATAGAACTGGGGCCTTGTGCTTACCAGATCCACTTTGAATCCCTTATTTTTTTCGTTTCTTATTTTAGTTGATTAGTTTAGTTGATTAGTCCTTATTTTAGTTGATTGTTTTTAAGCTTTTCATACATGCCCTCTGAAATCAGGTAAAATAATAACACAATCCTTTTACCTCAAAAAATATAATCGCTGTATAAATTTCAGACATGGGAAGTTGTGGGATTCTAATCTTTTCTCCCGCAAACCTTTCCTTGAAAATGCCCTGGGATTTCTTATACTATAATTTCATTAGGTCTTGTAATCAAAATATTTCCTTCAATTGAGTCCTCCCAAAATAAAATAATAAATTTTTCTCTAGATCTGTGAAATAAGCCATTGGGATTTCAATTGGGATTGCATTGAATCTGTATAGTCGTTTGGGGAGTATAGCCATTTTGATGATATTGTTTCTTCCTACCCAGGAGCAAGGTATGTCTTTCCATTTTTTGATATCACCTTCTATCCCCTTTTTCAGAGTGCTATACTTTTCAGAGTAGAGGTCTTTCACCTCCTTTGTTAGGTTGATTCCCATATATTTTATTTTTTTGGGTGCTATTGTGAAAGGAACTGACTCTCCAATTTCTATCTCAGTGGGTCTACTGTTTGTGTATACAAAGGCTACTGATTTTTGAATGCTGATCTTGTAATCAGCTATGCAACTAAATTTGGTGATTAAGTCCAGCAGTTTTTTAATTGAGTTTTTAGGATCCTCTAGAGTATCATGTCATTAGTACATAATGACAATTTAAATTCTTCTTTTCCTATCTTTATTTCTTTTATTTCTTTCTCTTGCCTAATTGCTATGGCTAATATTTCCAGAACTATATTAAACAGAAGTGGTGAGAGAGGGCATTTTGTCTTGTTCTTGATCTTAGTGTGAAACGTTTCAGTTTTTGACCATCAAGTATGATGCTGGCTGACGGTTTCTCATAGATAGCTTTTATTAGTTTGAGATAAAGACCATTTATTCTGATCTTCTGTAGGATTGTGAACTTTCACCTGGAACCACAAAAGACCTAGAATAGCAAAAGCAATTCTAAGCAACACGGACACGGTGGGCGGTATTACAACTCCAGACCTGAAACTATACCATAAAGCTACCGTGATAAAAACTGCATGGTACTGGCAAAGTAACAGAGCTGAGGATTAATGGAGTAGACTAGAAGATCCAGAAACTATGCCAGATACACTGAGCCACCTCAGTGGAAAAAGGAGCCAAAAACCCTCAATGGAGGAAAGATAGCCTCTTTAACAAATGGTTCTGGAAAAACTGGGCTTTAACTTGCCAAAGACTAAAGCTAGACTGAGCTTTTTCACTGTGTACCAAGCTAAAATCAAAGTGGATTAGCGACCTAAATATTAAAACAGACACTCTAAACCTTCTGCAAAACAGGTTAGGTAAAACTCTTGAAGACATTGTCTTAGGGAAAGACTTCTTGAACAAAACTTCTATATCACAGGAATTGGCAGAAGAAATCAGCAAATGGTACTTCATTCTTTTAAAAAGCTTTTGCACAGCAAAGGAAACCACCAACAGAACAAAAAGGTAAACAACAATGTGGGAAAAAATCTTTACCAACTGTTCCTCAGACAAAAGTTTACTATCTAGAATATATAAAGAGCTTTAAAAAATCAGCCCACCCAAATTTAAAGACCCAATTCAAAAATGGGCATCTGAAATGAGCAGATACTTTTCAGAGGAAGAAGTAAGGGCAGCTAAGTATATAAAGAAATGCTCAACATCATTAGTCATTTGAGAGATGCAGATAAAAACAACACTGAAATTTCATCTTACTCTACAAAGAATGGCTACCATGTCAGAATTAGCCAGCAACAAATGTTGGCTAGGCCACAGAGAAGGAGGAACACTTCTCCACTGCTGGTGGGACTGTAGACTCATACAACCCCTGTGGAGATAAGTTTGGAGATTTCTCAAAATCTAGGAGGTCCTATTTGACCAGGCCATCACTCTGCTAGGTATATACACAAAAGAATCAAAAGACTCATATCGCAGTGACATATGTGCACCCATGTTTATAGCAGCTTAGTTTGTGATTGCTGCATCTTGGAAACAACTTAAATGTCCATAAAGTGAATACTGGATAAGAAAGCTGTGGTTCTTCTACAGAATGAGTATTACTCTGCCATAAAAAATGATAAGTTTGAATCATTTCTACTTAAATGGACATACCTTGAGGATATCCTCATAGGTGAAATAAATAGGTCACAGATAGGTACATATCGCATCTTTTCTCTGTTATGAGAAAATGAAGATGTAAATGAGTCCTAGCATTGTATGTTATATATTGTGAGATAGAAAATACTCAAAGCAAAATAAGGTGAGGGGGGCAAATAATGAGATTATATAAAAAAAGAAAGGAAACAAAGTTTGTGTATATAGGGGGTCAGGGTGGTAGGGCGAGTAGGGCTATGTGAAAAAATGAAAATTAAATTGTGTCATATAGTGGTACAAATTCTCATTGTTGTGTGCAATCATGATGTGTATATGTAATGTACCAATAAAGATTTCAATTAAAAAATAAAATAAAATAATAACTCTTTGCACTAGTGGACTGAAGCAAACCATTTGCTGCACCTATTCCTATAAGTCTATCTCAGAAATGACTTCACTAAAATAGTGCCTGTCATTTCCTACTCCTGAGGTTTCATCACCTCTAACGTCCCAAGAATCAAGTCACATTTCTTACTGCTTTTGCAGATTCCTTCAATATCTGATTTTATTCAAATTTCTTAACATTTTCCCCAAACTCCCCCAATCCAAACATGTCTTCAGCCAGTTTCTCCTCTTTTACCTGAAATGCCCACCATCTAACTCCTTCCCAAATAGTAATTATACTTTAAGGAGTAAATTTTCAGTCTCACCTCCCAGTTGAGCCTCACTAAAGACCAATCCACACTAATTTCATCACTAAGCAATTGTATTTTTCTTCTTCTCCTTCTCCTTCTCCTTCTCCTTCTCCTTCTCCTTCTCCTTCTCCTTCTCCTTCTCCTTCTTCTTCTTCTTCTTCTTCTTCTTCTTCTTCTTCTTCTTCTTCTTCTTCTTCTTCTTCTTCTTCTTCTTTTTTCCTGAATCAAATCTTCTGTGTAATTTTCACATTGCATTCCAAACTAAAACTTGTTGGTAATGTGAACAATCCAAGTTCAAAGAAACCTAAGATGAGACTGCAGAAGCAGCTGATTTGGGTATTTCTAAATTATAGGCACTTTAATCGTGACTTCCTGAAGACTGCAGAAGTCTTGCCTATAGTGTCTGAACTCCACAGCTATAATGAAAAATGCTAAACGTGGCTGGATTGATCGGCATAAGTTTTCTACTCCAGCTCCTCACTGGGCCTAAGCCTCCTGCCCTGCCTCTCTGTACTCAATTCCCAAATTCTCAAGGCTTCTCGTTATGTATTTAGAACTTTAAATTGGCTAATTCACATTTCTAAATATGTCTAAAATTTACCATGTCTTCCTCTAACAACTAGAATGCTTGAGGGAAACAGCAAAACGGTCACATGCCAGCAAAAAGGAACCCTTCACGCACCCAGTCTTCCTAGTAGAGTTTCCGGTGCAGTCTGCCCAAAAACTCACCGGCACTGTAGCAACGCGAGAGAATTAAAAATACTGGCTCAAGGAAACCTAGATTTATGCTTCAGTCCATTCAAAGAGTCTCGCATGCTATGTGGCTGCCATGGTAGGTGTTTGATAAATAAGTTGAAAATTTTGAAGAGAACAGCATGTCTCAGTGGTTCTTGGCATTGATCACTCTTCCTTAAACAGATGCCATAAATCCCTACCTTGCCCTGGAGCAGTGCCTCACAACTCCTAAAGGTAGGATCTTAGCAAAACCAGGCAAGTTTTCTCAATCAACAAGCCTTCAGGATGGTATTATTGGATGGGGGGGGGCGGGGGGAGGTGACCGAACAGGAGAGTAAGGAAAAGTGGAAAAAAGAAGGTCAAGGGGGAGGGGAGGAAGAAAAAGAAAATGAGACAGGGAGGAAGGAAGGGAGGGGAAAAGACAAAAGACAGGCCCCCCAACTACTGGCCAGGAAGCAGCGGTTTCTTTACTGTGGGAACGCAGTCCTGTTCCGCGGTTCTTGAGTGTCACACTTCTTTCCGAGTTCTTGGCTCCGGAGAAGTTTGGGGACAGGAAACAGGACCGAGCAGTTTTAATATCTTCCCTTAGGAAGAAGCTAATGAGTAAGTCAGGCTGTGACAGCCAGGTATTGGGAGAAGGGATTCAATTTTAAAAGTTGTAGTTGTGAATGTTACAAAATAAAATAGAGGCGAGTAGAAAAAGAGTAGGAAAGGAGTACAGGAAAGGAAGAAGGTAAAAGTGTACTGTGCAATTCCTTGATGCTTCTGCTCTTTCTCTCTCTCCCTCCAGAAGCGAGGAAAAGTTTCAGAATGGATGAGAGGACGCTCTGTCCCCAGACCCGCGACGACCCCTGGCCAGGCGGGCGCCGCGCGGTCCCCAGCCGAGTGGCGACCCGTGGGCAGCGCGCGGCCCTCGGAGTGGCAGAGCTTCCCTCCCCGTCCAGCCTCCTCCGGGAAAAGCGGGGGGCCGCGCTGAGCCCCGAAGCGGCCCGCGCCCTGCCCTCTTCCTGGGGGAGCTGGAGCGAAAGCCCCGCGCGGTGATTCACCGGCCAGCGCGGGGGGAGGAGGCGACGCGCGGGGACCAGAGCTGAGGTACCGCGGAGGCGCGGCTCCGGGGAACACTCGGCGGGGCGAACGGACCCCGCGGCCAAGGGTCGACGACACCGGCCGGGCCGGGGACAGGCTGCGCCCCCACGCGATCCAGCTGCCGGTTCTACGGAAAAGGAGTGTTTCGCGGGGAGGAAGTAATCAAACGGGTTTTACGCGCTTGGCGCCGGGAGGACGGAGTTGGCCAGCGCCTGGAAGTCCTGACACCGAGGGACCCGGAGCCCGCAGGAGGTGACCCGACCCGGCGGGGCCGCCGAGCGCAGCGCGCGGGGCCACCAAAGCTCCCCGCCCGCTGGATCATCGTACTTGCTCTTGAAAACTTTTCGGTGGGGAGACTAACTTTCTTGTGGCTCTACAGAAGCGGCTCCGGGAGGCGAGAAGGGCACAGTGAGATCGGAGAGAGGAGAGCCGCCTCTTCTGGATTCCCGCGGCCAGCAGTTAGCGTCAAGGCTAGAAAGTCGCGGTCCTGGGACTCGCAGACGGCCGGCCTCGCCCGGGCCAGTTCTCCGCGTGCATGTGCGCGCCGGCCGCGCCGAGGGCAGCGGGGCTCTGCGTGCCTGGCCTCGGCGGGGACCCGCGTGGATGGCCGCCCGGGGCTGCGTGGGGCCACTGCCTCCGCCGCCTGCTCAGGCCCGGGGCTGCCCTGGAAGAGTGGTAGCTATGGGGGCCCTGGCAAGCTTCTGGGTCCTGAGCTTCCTCGCTTATGGCTACCTGACCTGGGGCCAGCGCTTAGGGGAGAAGAAGGAGGAAGGGTCCTGGCGACCTCAAGTTGCCGAAAGCCCCGGGCCCTCGCAGCCGCATCTCATCTTCATCCTAGCGGATGATCAGGGATTTAGGGATGTGGGCTACCACGGCTCTGAGATAAGGACGCCCACTCTGGACAAGCTCGCTGCCGAAGGAGTCAAACTGGAGAACTACTACGTCCAGCCGATTTGCACACCATCCAGGAGTCAGTTTATTACTGGAAAGTAAGTATTACTGCTTCTTATATTCATGTCTTATATTCATTGTCTTTTAATTACAATCCAGCTTCTATTTTAAGGAAACACAGGAAGTGAGTGAATGAATGATGCGTAGCTTTGGATTATCGAAGACAGTGTCTTGTTAATGACACTGTAGTGTCTGTTCATCTAGTTTTGCTTTAGGCTCAGAGTCAGCGGTGAGCTTTTGAATGAGGTCAGGCTCCCGTCCACCAACCAGAGAGCTGCAGAAGTCTCTGCCAACTCTATTCTGACTCCGGAACACGCTCAGATTCTGGTTCAGGTGTCACTTTCCCGCAACCCTTGTGTTGTTCTTAAATCCACAGCTGGATGAGCAAAACCTCAGTTGTCTCAAAGAGGAAGGCCCCGTGAACACAGATGGACGATAATATAAAATGGAAGGCACTGCTTGGGTCTTTAATGGGTGATTTTCTCTTATAGTATTATGAAAGTGGCCGAACGTAATTGGTGAGATAGTTCTCAATTTCACCGGTAATGCTGGACAGGAGTTAGATGTCATCTCAAGTTTACTGCTTCTCTCCTGTCTTGAAATATTCTGAGCAACTGACAAAACTCAGATTATTTGGATGCTTAAGGGAAGTCTTTTTACTATTGTTAGCGCCTTGCTGAAAAGCTAAATCTTTCTATTTAAGTTATTCATTCACATGTTAATATTTCTAACTCTATCCTAGCAGAGTAGAGGCCATGGTAACTAACACCAGCGTCCACGATCAGTCTGGATTGAGTAGATTGGGGCCAGGTTACCCCCAGACACAGGTAAAGGAGAAATTTCAGTCTGGGTGCCTTGTGACTTCAGTTGCAGTGCAGGGAACTTTTGCTTCAGTGAAGTTGTTCTTGGAATTGGATCCCATAAGAGTGGCCAGTATCCTTTGGAAAAATAAAGACTACAGTATTTTGTACGAATATCTGTCTTGCCGAGACTTTTGCTTACAGCATAATTTCCACTGCTAGCAAACTGAAAATTTCAAGTCACTGCCAAAGAAGAAGAAGAAGAAAAAAAAGGCCCTATCCAGAGTGAGGAAGAAGTGAAACAGAAGAGGTCTCACTGTACTTGAGATTCATCTTGAAGGCTAATTGTGGCGTGTTAAAGTCAAGGGCATTTGACTAAAAAAGACTGGATTTTTGGCTGGAAAATAGAAGGTCCATCTGGTGGCCTGGAGGTTAAGTTTTTCAGTCATAATCCCAACTAGGCTTCTATTTAGCTCATAAAACAAATGTGCTGTAAAGTCTCACTAGACCACTTCATTAATTTATGGGAAGAAGATTTATACAGATAGTCAACTGTAGTTGAAAATTTGTAACTGAATTATATTAGTTTATTTTTTACAGTCCAGTATATGTTCAAACAAGTATATTCATCAAACAAGAAAATATAGTTCTTAATTGTCTTGCATAGTTGAAATATCTGGGGTTTTATCTTTTAATCTTTATGTTATTTAGGTGAAATAAAAGTAAGCTGGAAATAATTCCTAAGTATTATCTTTGGTCAAAGGTTGAAACTTCTGGACCTTTAATCTGATCAAATTTTTAATGAGAAAATTTTTTTCATATTAAAATTTTCTACTCAGCACAGCAAGTTGGATAACTCTTTTATAGCCAAAAAGTTCAAATAGCCACTGTGATTTAAGTTTCTATTTGAAGTAAACAGCTGAGGGCATTTCACTTGTAGTTCCCCTTTCAGACACATTGCTAGAACTTTCTTAACATGAGCATATAAGCAAGGAATAGAGTGGCTATGGAGACCTAGAGCCACACTTAATGTTAAGAGTATGGAAGAATATGGTGATTTATCATCTCTGTGAATACACGACTAGGCTTTCTGGTTCCTCTAAAGTAAAAATTAAAACAAACAAACAAACAAACCATAAAACCCCAAATGGATTGAATTATTTCAAGGAAGGAAATAGGTTACATGAAATAGGTTATGTGAGAGGACTGAAATGTCTTCACCTGATGAAACAAGAGCTTAGATGGTTGGAGTTGAATTTAATTTTGATCTTAGTAATAAAGCAATACAACTTTCAGAGTTTACTGGAGTTGTAGGTAAAATTTTATCTTTTGGGGGTCCAAGGATTTAGCTCGGTGGTTTTGACTTATGTCTGGCAAGCACCAGGTCCCAAGTTCTATCCCTGGATACCACATACTACAGTGCTCGGCATGGTAACTCACTCCTGTAGTCCCAGGACTCAGGAGGCAGAGGCAGGAGGATTGCTGTGATTTTGAGGCTAGCCCGCACTATACAGTGAGCTCAGGGCCAGCCTGAACTACCAAGTAAGACCCTTGTCTCAAAAAAAAAAAAAATCTTCCTTTTCTGCTGCACAAATCTACAACATATTCTATACTCCTCTAATCATTTAGTCTGGCACTATTGCATATTAAGTAGCCAGTCAAGCAGCTGTTGTATGCAGACCCCTGTACCCATTCTGAGAAATGAACCAAAGACATCTCTATTCTCAGTCAGTAGTTCTCAAACTTGAATATGCAAAAAGAATCCCCCAAAATGCTACTTTAACACACAGAACTCTGTGCCCAACCAAGTGATTTAGCTTCTGAAAATCTGGCATTGAGTCCAGAATTCACTTGTGACTTAATGAGCGTATCAGGTTTTTCTTATGATAGTACTACTGATACTAACTTAGGAGTATTAGTACACATCCTGGCATCTGCTGAGAAGTCGCTGTATCCATGGATTATGTATTTGATTTATTTTAACTCCCTGAATCCTTAGTTCAGTTCTATGAGTTAAGCAGTGGTGTTTCCCCTATGTTGTTTATATGTGTGTGTGCATGTTTACATGTATGTGTGGAGGATATGGCAATGATTCTAAAAGGTGTAATTATGTGTAGGGTTCTAGTCACTAAACATTAAGAAACAGCACTCTTAGGTATTCAGAGTTGACCTGGAAAGATTGAAAGGTTGATTAGGCAAGTACATGGTATGAATGACAAATAAAAGAAATATTTAAATTTTTAAAAAATTTATACAGTAGCCAGGCATATTGGCTCATGTCTCAGGAAGCAGAGGCAGGATGATTGCAGTGAGTTTGAGGTTTGCCTGGAGTACATAATTCAGGGCCAGCTTGAATTACGAAAGCAAGATCCCATCTCAAAAAAAAAAAAAAAAAAGTACAGTAAAAGACTCTTAGTCACTAGTTTCCTTCAAAATGTTCCTCCTCATTTCTAACACTTAGACTTCATTCTTACACTTTCTGAAGCAGTTCTAGAAGTCTTCTTTCTTGAGTCTTTGTGTCCTCATGGCTGCTCTGATGTACGGAATCCATTCAAAATGTTTACTTTTCATAGTCATTTTGACTTTAAGGAAGATGCAGAAATCACATGATACCAGATCCAGTGAATACAGTGGATAAGGGCAAATGGTGAAGTCCTTGGGAGACCACCTCTGGGAAATTTATTCAGTATCCCACCTTGTAAAGTTACTCAGGAAGGAGGACTTCCAGAGCTGCATCAGAAAGTGAAAAGAACAATTAGATGTGAATGTTTAAAGCAAAGGGAAGTATTTTGAAGGGAATCTGTGACAGTGTGCCTTTTACTGCGATCATTGTTAAAAATTTAAACACACACTTCAGTTTTTGATTTATCTTAAGGTAATATTCTTGTTTTTATAACTTTCCCAATAATCACATATAAATTATAACATTGAATTAAGGCTTCAGAAAGAATGATAACTTCTGAAAAATTTGGGTGGCATTTATTACAGACTTTAGGAAATATTGGTAACCAGAACTGAATGATTTGACAATAATTTTGTGTTTTAACTATTCTGTTATGCATTTATTTCCTTGGGAAACCATAATGATCATCTTAATAAACATAAACGTAATTTGTATAATGCATAATTGTAATAGGATATTTGATAAATTCTTTTCTCTTAAGATACAACCTAACTTCTCTCCTTTGCCAAAGATAAACATTCTCCAAATTTCTAATACCTTAAGTTAATTTTACCTGTTTGACCTTTATATAGATTCAATAGCACTGAAGTTCCTCCTTTTTATTGTTGTTTTTTGAGGAAGTGTCTCATTTTTGTAGTTCAGGCTGGACCTGAGCTCACTATGTAGCCCAGGCTAGCCTCAAACTCACAGCAATCCTCATGCCTCTGCCTCCTGAGTGTTGGGATTACAGGCATGAGCCACCATGCCCAGCACAGTAGTGTTTGGTACTGATTTCTGGTGGGTGTGAGTCATCACAGCCAGCATTATGGTATGTGGTTACCTGGGATTGAACTTGGGACTTTGCGGTTGCTAGGCAGCTGCTGGAACCACTGAGATAAATCCCCAGCCCTGAAGTTACTCTTTTATGTCCATTTTCTTCTAGTATTGTGCTTGTAAAAAATTTTCCGTGTTGTTTATTGTGGATGTAATTTGTTTATTTTCATTACTGGATATCATTCCTTTGCACAAATAAACTATAATTTTATAAAACCATTCTACTGTTCGGATAGTTTCCAGTGTTGAAGTGTTATGAATACTGCTTGCATGAATAGACTTGTCTGTTTTCTGGGTGAACATGTATATGCATTTCTCTTGAATATCTAGAAGGAAATAGAATTGCTGAATGGTAGAGATGTCTATATTCAGTCTTTGTACAAATGGCCAAACAAGTCCCAAAATGAGGCTCCTGTTTGCATGTCACTAGCAACTGTGTACTACACATCATTGCCAACATTTGGTATTGTCAGTATTTATGATTGTTACATACTGGTTTAGATTTGCATTTTCCTGATAACTAATGAAGTTTAGCATAGTCATATTTTATGTGCCATTTCAGTATTCCCTCTTAGAACAGTATTTATTAAGAAATTCTTCCTATTTTCTCTCTAAATGATTATTTTCTTCTCACAGACTTGTAGTAATTATATGAATATTCTATTCCCTTGGCAGATACTTGTATTGCAATTACCTTCTTCTGTTCTGATTACTTTTTTATTTTTAATAGCAGTCATATTGTTATACTTTTGGTGAATAGATTTTGATTTTATTACAATCCACTTGACATTCTTTTTCATTTTATGTCCTATTTAAGATACCTTTGTATAACTCAAGATCAAGGTGTTTTTTCCAAAAAAATTTATTTTTTCTGTTCTACATTTGAATCTTCAATTTATCTGTACTTCAGTTTTTAGTAGGATGTAAATCAGAGTTTGAGGATGTCTTTTTCATATGTGTATCCATTTAGCTTTCACTCTTCATTAAGGAGACTTTGCTTTCTCCACTGCACTGAGTACCACTTCCACAAGACTGATGAACTTCCATCCATGTGAGGTCTTTTTGGGGTCAGTCCTGTTCTACTGTCTATCAGTATGTGCAGAGTAGTATTATTGCCACTACAGCTTTGTAATGAACATTGATACCCAGAATGGATGCCCTTCCTCTTGTTCTTCCAAATTGCTGTGGCTATTGTTTGTCAATTCATTCCTTTCAATAGAAAAGAAGAGAGAAGACAGATTGCAGACAGAAATAGTTTGGAAGATTTGGTTTGGAGGCTATGAATAGTTTTGTTCTGAATTATCCTATTTTTCTAAGAATTATAAGAGAAATCATTAGCAGTGAAAGAAGAAAGATTGATACAAAATATTATTCTAGGATAGTGGGGAAGTGAATTGAGTAGGAGAATGTGGTGAATATACTGTGCAGTATTGAAAGTTCGCTTGACATGTGTGATCTTAAATTCTAATGGCAATGTGTCCTTAGCTGTGTACTTTGCTCCTTCCAGCTCAACTACTAATGAGAACATAAAGCGTAGATCAAGAGGTGAACCCAGTTGGGTTCCAGGGGTCTTCTCAAATGAGTTGAAGGGTAAAGCATACTCTGAATGTAGTAAGGAAAAGAAGAAGATTGTGGGGGAATCCAGAAGGACTTAGGTGTTCAGTGGGCTGACTATGTGGATCAGAGTAAATCTACAGTAAATCTACTGTAAATTTGGAAAGCTGAAAAAATAGATGATAATGCTTGGGAAGTAAGTATACGCTTGCAACGATAGCATTATAAGTAGGACAGTTTCAGGCACGAGGGAGGAATACATGTTAAGGGGAGATGGAAGAGTCATCTTTGGAAGTGAGAAAGGCAAGGTTTTTAAGGGCATGGTATTAGATGATCATTTTCTTAGATATTTAATATTGAGAATTTGAGAAAGGGATTTGTAGAGAGGACAATGATCCAGTACTGGGGTGATCAGACCATAGGAGTCAAACTATCTAGAAGTACCAGTGCCATCTTGGCTCCAGACACTGGTCATCAGAGTGTGGGTAAAGTGCTACCTTCACCTAGAGTACAATAGGAACAACTAGCAATCTGCTCAAGAAATAAAAAGAAGAAAGGTGTCCAAGAAAGAGAGAAGCCAAATCTCAAAGTAACAGACTTCCAGCAACAGTGATTCCTGGAAAGGCTTAGTATCTGAAGTTAGGACAGGAAGGAAATGAATACAAAACGATCAATGTAAAGATTAGAAACACAGCCAGTATCCATATGTTGGGAGGATTAGAGTTACGGTGATAACTTCAACAACAACAACAACAACAACAAAAAAAAAGAAAGAAAAGAAAAAGAAAAAGTAGGTCTAAAAAGCTTGTTGAATTCTTTTTTGTACTAGAAGCTCATAGGAAATAGTAAAAAATAAGTTTTAATTATAACATCTTTCTAGAGTTGAGCTGATCTAGGCCTCCTGATTTCTTTCACCAGTTACTGCAACTTCACTGTGTATAGTCAAGCACAAGAAGCTTAAGCAAGGACTTGATTTGGCCCAAGCACTGTTTGGGGATACAAACCTCTCAGCTTATAATGATGCTAGTGTTGGACACCCTGGAAAAGTAACGAGTTATTTCAGGCACTCTCACAAGAGTCACATAAAGGTTAGGGAAACAAGGTTTAAGAGTTCATTTCCTGGGTGTGTACACACACACATGTACACATGCATGGGCATGCACACACACACACACACACACACACACACACACACACACACACACACACAGATTTCCTTTCAACTCATATTGTGAAGCTAAGGCCAAGCATGTCTCTGTCTATATACTTCTTTTATTCAAGGTCCAGCTTTAAGTGACATTCTATAGCCAGAGTGTATCAGTTGCTAAGAGTCCACTCATTACTTTCATAAATAGTTAAGCATTTGGAAAAATAAACATTCAGAAGAAATAGGAGTTTCCTTCAAGCCTTACTTCACCTTTGGAAAATTAGCATAACAAGTGGACAGGGTAGTGTTAAAAGCCTGCACTGTATTTCATAAAGAATGTCTCAGTGGCCAAGACTGTTCAAACAGGCAGCTCCCTGCACCTCCTTGACCCTCTGTGTTTTCTGATAGTAGAATCATAGTCAAGTAAGCTATCGACACACCCTCATGGTTGAAGTCCCCGATGGTAAATGAATCTTTTTTAAAAAAGGGGCCCTTTGAAGTGAAGCTCTATTCAGGTAATACTGTAGAGTTTCCTGAATAGCTGTTCTGCAAGGTGGAAATGTATCTATGCAGAGGGCTGGGAACATCTGGTTTCATCCAGTGACCTTTCTCAGAGAACAAAGATGGGGAATGCAAAGCCTTAGAGCTTTGAATGTGAGCTCAGTATGAAAGCTCTTTTTATTTTAAAGTTTGGGTTTTTTTTTTTTTCCATTATTTTGCCTATGACAATATTCTAGAACTGATTTAGCTTGAATGTTTTCTTATATTTTGCTTTGGTGTCATTAGTATGTTGACTTATTCTTTTATCACACTAGATATTAAGTGTTCCTAGTTTTGTTGCCTTCTTGGTGCACCTATTTCTCCTTTGTGCTCCTTTGCAAGAAAGACTTTCTGCCTTTGTTCTTTTACTACCTTTCTTTCAGTTCATCAAACATATTTGCATCACTGAAACATGATTCTCATTTCTTCATGACCCTCTGAAAACACCCTCTTTTCTTCCCCACTGACTACCAAAGAATAGGAAAAGAAATTAGTTTTTACTAAGGACTTTCATGGGCCACTTGCTTTTTAGACATCCTGTGATTTTATCTTTACATCCACTCTGAAGGTAAGAGTATCACTTTGAAAAATATTAATGAAAGATTAACAAATTCCCTCCCTTTATTAATAGGGTATAAATTTTTTTTAGCAGGATTGTCTCCATTGGTGAGATCACACAGCTTCTGTGCTGCAGAGTGGATATTTGAACCTAAATGTGTATAACTTCAACAGAACCCTTCCTGTTTGCATCCAAACCCATTGTGTCCCCTGTGAAAATTATAAGCATCTTTATCCAGTCTTCAAACAAAGGCAGCCTCTCGCCTGCTTCAGAAACATGGACAGTTCACAGTCTGGACAGTGCATCTGCCGCCTGCTCCTTTTCACATTTCCCTCATTTTTTGGAATTCACACCCTTTCACTCCTTGCCTACATGCCAGCCAGTCATAGACACGGCTAAAATACCACCATCCCAACAGCTTTCTGTACTTCCTTAGCCAGAAATAATTTATCTCAATGATGACCTTTCATAATTATTTTTGCAACTGACTCGCAAGCTGTGATTCTCACTTGTTCACAGCTCTCACTGGACTGTCTGCCCCCCTCGCTGGTCCCTGAGAAGTGAGACTGGGATTATCATCACCGTGAATCTCACAGCACCCAGTCCAGTGCTTTCTACTAATAGTAACTAAATGAATGTGTGAAGAACAAATGAATAAATAGATAAACAAGTGGTTGTTTATTTCCCTCCGTCAGGCAAGACGATAGAGCAGAAGTGACAGAGAATTTATAGTGAGGAAATAGTAGTTACAGAACTGATTTCACAAACATATGAATGGCTGTGTCATTTAATTTCTCTGAGACACATTTTTTTTCATCAGTAGAATAAGAATAATCTTTCCCACCTCAAAAGTTATTCTACTAACAGTTGAGATAATATATGTGAAGATACTTACAGAACCTTTACATATTATGCAATTTTAATTAAAATTATTTTGTTACAGGTATATTTCTATAATTTTTAATTAATATAAATCTTAAGAGAACTGCTTGTTTTCTTGAAAAATTTTTGGTGAATTTAGTCTTATCTCTTTTCTAAAACCAACATCAACAAGAAGAGTTAAAAATGAATCCTATAGTCTGCATTTTAGTGTTTTTTTTTTTTTTTTTAACTGCTAAGATTTCCCAGGACTGGGGATGTAGCTCAGTGGCTCTGTAGCTGCCTGATAAACACAAGGTCCTGAATTTGATTCCCTGTATCAAAAAATAAAAAGATTTTCCACATGATTCTGTTAGATGCCCAGAAAGATGACTAGAAATGGTGACTTTCCAGTTTTTGGACTTGCAGATGGCTCTAGTTGCCATTGGTTGTCATAGTGGCAGAACCTGTTGGAACCCTGCAGAGCCAGGGATGGGTGAAATGTTTAAACAGCGACACTGTTAAGTGAGAAAAATGAAAAACAAGACAGTTCAAGAGCCAGTAATCACTTCAAATTCATCCAATCCATAATTTTAAAATATCTTATCAAATAAAATAACATCAGCACATCTCATTGCACTCTGGATGTCAGACCACCCCAGAGACCACCACACAGTTGGTACACAAGATGCAGTTTTGAATTAATGCCTCCCTCCAGGCTTCTTGGAGGTGAGACCTCATGTACTCTGATCACTACCTCAGTGACTTCCTAAATGAAGACACAACAGTACTTGCATCTGCCTTCATGTGGTACAATGAGGCTCAGGTCAGGTTTCTACAACTGAGCCCACATTTTATTACTGCCATTTAAAACTTCTAACAACCTCCGTTTTCTGTAAACAAATTCCATGGGACTGTAAGGTCCTGAAAACTCCAGCTTCTGATAAGCTTTTGGAGAAATCTCTCACACTTTCCCACTTACACTATCTTAGATTTTCACTGCCGGGAATATAAGCTTTTCCACAGAACTCTACCCTGACCCCTGGTTTCTTTCTAACCAAGTCCCTTTTCTGGAATGTCTTTCTTTCTCTTTTGGGAAGACACAGTGTATCCTTCCACACTCTCTGCCACCTTGATCCACTCTCCTGCTCTTTTCTGCTCCTCTGCTAGTCCCATACTCGGCAAAATTAAGAGCATTTCGTGACAGTGGTGTACCCACAGCCTCTTCTGCACACCTCTGTTTCAATTTTCATAATATGTTGTAATGACTTGCTTACCTCTTTCCTTCTAATCCCCAAATAATACATAAAAGCATAAATTGAGATGTAACAGTGATTAAAAGCAAGGATCCTATATACGATGTCTGCTGCAAAACTTTATTCTTTCAGATTTTTCATAGAAAAATAGGGTTGATAGCTCCAGTGCCTACTTTGGGCTATTGATTGAGTGGAGTAAGTGCAGAAAACTCTTAAAACAGGATCAGCCATATAGAAACCCATGTACCCTCGGCTTTACCGGTTACCTGTAAAAGGGGAAAATTTATAACACCCTACACATGGTAATGAATGTTTATTGAAGAGTAGATTCTCAGGAAATATTTATTCAGTCATCATGATGAATCAAGCCAAAAACTGAATAAGAAAATATTATCAAATATAGTAAGTGGTTTTTGACTGATATACTTAATTATTCTGATTATTAGAAACTCATGTTTTTCCATCTATTATAAAATGGCTTAAAATTTTAAAAGGATATTTTGATTCAAAAATTGTCAGCTTTCATATCCCATAGTTCATCAACTGAGATGTAGTACCATGTTTGATGGAATCAAGTGGATGTAGATATTCAGATTTGTAACAACCTAAGTAAATGTTCAAGTGTAGTTTGAAATTAGCATATTCAGCAAAAGTAGTTCTGTTAAGTGGAGGTCATTTGAAAAATAGCAGGTATTATAGTGAATATTCAGGTGTGTAAACACCAGTTCACTCCCAGTGATCCTTCCTTTACTTAGAGCCTCTGAATTCCCTCTCGAGAGGGATGAGAATTTAACACATTGCCCTTCTCTGGTGCAGTCCTCCTATTAAATGAGCTAGATTGGCAAAAGTCAATGGAACATTGTTAATAGATTTAGCAATACTTTCTAGTTTTAGGTTTAATTAAACTCTTTGGGATTTTTTTTTTTTTTTTTTTGACAGGGTCTTGCTTTTGCAGTTCAGGCTGGCCCTGCGCTCAGCCTTGAACTCACAACAGTTCTGCCTCTGCCTCCTGAATGCTGGGATTATAGACAAGAGTCACCATATCCAGCACTGTGGTATGTGGTTCTGATTCCTAATGTGCATGAGTCTCCATGCCCACCTTTGTTGTATGTGGTTATAGGGATCAAACCCAGTCGTTGCACTTGCAAGGCAGGCGCCAGAACCACTGAGCTAAATCCCCAGTCCGATTTGGGAATTTATTTGAAATAGAAAAGAAAAATTCAATGTTTCAGCTACTTTTATGATTTTTTCCCCCAAACTATGCACATGTAGAGAGTCCATGTCAGGAACTATGATAATACTAACAAGCCTCTGGATTTTCCTTATATAGGTAAGCATTTCACACCTAATTTTTTAGTTTTTTTTTAGAAAGTGTCTCACTTTGTCGTTCAAGCTGGCCTTGAACTCACTATGTAGCCTAGGCTAGCCTCAAACTCACAGTAATCCTCCTGCCTCTCCCTTCCAAATTCTGGGATTATAGGCATGAGTCACCATGCATGACATTGTGGTATGTGGTTACTGGGGATTGAACCCAGGCCCTTGCTCTTACCAGGCAGATACCAGAACCACTGAGCTAAATCTGCCAGCTCTCACACCTTTTCTTCAGTGTAACAACTTGTGACAGCCAACATATATGACAAAGACCAAACACACTATATATTATTTTTTATCCCTTAATTTTATAACAATGATTGGAAACCTTCTCTTAATCATAGAATAAATAATAAAATTTCTCTATAATATTACCAATACCAAATCTTTGAAAAACCTTTACCTGGTGGGAAAACGAGCCAGAAAATAATCTTCAGGTTATTGGCCCTGTGCTGAAGGAATACACTGATGTGCTTTCTCATTACTTGACTATCCTCCAGCCTGATGCAGAGGGTAATGGAACTGGAAAGAGACTGAAAACATAGCTGCCCTAGCGTATTGGGGGAGAGGGCTTCCATTGTCCCATGCACAGGATCCACTGGGCTTGGTAGGTGTTGGTTTGCAATCTTTAGTACTGAAGAGGGTCCATCCAGCAAGTGGATACAGTTGCAAAAACTTGAGTGGCAACTAGTTATTGAAATTACATTCATGAGTACAAATCTAAAATAGGAACTCTGAAATGCTCAGCAATGTATTTACCTTTTATTATGTGTTCCATTCTTCAGAACCATTTCCAAGTTTTTCTTATCTCATAAGACTGCCAATATCCTTTCATCAACTCATTATCTTACTTCAGAATTCTCCACAGAGATCAAAAAGCCTATCTCTTTCCTAGCACCAGTAGCCAGCTTTACCAGCCTACCAGCTGCACTCTGCCTTCCATCTCCTGGAATGCACTGAAGTGTGTGAATCAGTGGACAGTCCAGCCTCTCTGAGCTCCTTCTGTCATCTGCAAAATGACTCTCACAGTCTTTTACTTTCTCTCTACTTTGTATTGATTTTTGGCCTCTACTAAATCATTTTTGTGAGCATGTAAGTGATTTTAAACTTTCTATCTTAAAACAAGCCAGAAGGTGAGTACTGCATTTCACCCAACTTCTGTGCTCTCCTATCTAACAAAAACTCTGAAGTTATCTGTACCTGATAACTCTGTTCCAGTTATTGACCTATAACATAATAATGTTTACTGTAAGTCTGGTAGTAAACCTGTATACTGTACTAATCAATTTTTACTATAAACAATCTATACAGTGGCTTTAATAAAGCTCTAATTTTTCAGTTATTGATAAGAAGAAAAGGCTATAATCTTGAATATCAAGGAATCAAGAATTTTTAAATTGTTTATTCAGTCTATAAAAATTATCTTCAGAGTTAAACATATATTCTTTTTTATTGAGACAGGGTCTCACTTTGTAGTTCAGGCTGGCCTTGAGCTCAGCCTCAAACTCACATCACAGAAATCCTCCTGCTTCTGCCTCCCTAGTTCTGGGATTGCAGGTGTGAGCCACCACGCCCGGCACTGTGGTATGTGGTATTGATTGCTGCTGGGTGTGAGTCTCCATGCCCAGTATTGTCTGTGGTTAACTAGGGGATCGAACCCAGGATAACTGTTTGGTATAGAGACTTTAGATCCCACATTTGTAGTAGGTTCTTTGGTGATGCTGGAGCTGCTGGTCTAGGGCTCACACTGCCGAACTCTGCAATACAGACCTGGTCTCTGATATTTATTTAACACCTGAGACATACTGTGTGAGTTCTGTCCAGGTAGCAAGTCAGGCACTCACGTGTCTTCCTCCAACACTACCATTTAAAGTTTGTTTCAAGTCTGAGATATGCATTTTTCCAAAGAGACCTGGTCTCCATTAAAATGCTTCTGCTCTCTGATCACAGTAATAAAAAGAGTTGAATTTTAAATGAAGCAGTTGGTTCAAGAACAAAGAGCAACAGAAATTTGGGGAAATAAATCATAAAATTAAAGAAGCTAAAGTTGTAAACAATTGGAGTATTTCTCTTTTGAGTGCTTCTATCACAATGCCTACTTATAGAGCCTTGTTTGAATCAGGCAGGTATGACTTTGAGCTAGGTTTTATCAGTTTTGGGTACATGCATGTGTATGACAACTATTTTAAGTATTATCACCATGTATCACCAGGTGAATGGGCTAAAGAGTTCCTGGCCATAAACTGGGTCAACCGGATCAATGTTCTATGATTTGCTAAAATTATTCAATTATTTGTTTTCAAGACTAGAACTTTTTGGGTCTCTTTTCCCTTGTGATGTAATTTTGAATGATTCCAGATGTCAAAACAACAAACAAAATATAAGTAAGTAAAAATAGTTTTTGAGACCAATATTGATATTATGACATTTAATCCTTACCACTTATGACACTGGTGAGTGCTATTACTTCTTGCTTTTACAAAGGAGAGTTCCAAGATTAAATGCCAATCCTTGCAAATTCTATAAGAAAAATATGCATTAACTAATTTTAAGTCTTCATGAAATTTTCCATTTTCAGTTAATGGTTTCTGAAATAATGACTCAATTTAATTGGTCTTATTTCTCTAAAATTCATTCATTCATTTATTCATTCATTCAATATTGAGCACCTGCTCTTACCAGGTAGTGACTGACCCAGGTACTATAAATGTAAAAATTGGCAAACCCTACAAAAATTCTTGTTCTGCTATTATATTCCATAGCAAATAAGTGAGATATAAAATGCAAATAAGTGAAATACATAGTGTGCTCCATGAAGGACATTAGCTCAGGTAAAGGAGTAGAGTCACAGGGGCAGAGAGGGCAATATTACGGAGGTTAGGAAAGGCAACCAGGGAAGCAATATACTCATAGCCCTGTGACAGGAACCCCTCTGGTATGTCCTGGAACCATCAAGGGCAGCTCCCTGCTGGAGTCAAAGCAGTTTTAGAAGCCAGCTCTGTTGTGTGATCCAGGCCAGTGCCAGGACTTTCCCTCTCAGCAATCCCTGGGGGGCTTATCGCCTAGAGTTATGTTAGCAGTGCTAACTAAGTTAGCAGTGAGCTAACTTTAGTTGTAACAGAATTGCTCTGATGGCTATGGCAAGGGTGGTCACAGTTGTGAGTATTGCAGCAGGAAGACTTATTGAAAACACCTCTACATTGACTGGTGTGAGAGGTCATGGAGAGCGTGAAGAGAGACAGAAAGGGTGGATTCTGAATACATTCCACAGTGTACCCTGCTGGGAACAATCCTGTTTGGGAGAAATAATTGCAGGGTCAAAACTGTCCAGGCCTTCCTGCCTGCAGATGGATTTTGGACTTAATTCTTGTCTTTACATCTAGTAGTAACAGGTATTCACTGATCCTACATGCTGTGATGCTTCAGGGAAGAACTACACATGGATTTGCCTAACTTCTCAAGGGCTACTGCTGACATCTTCCCTGCAGGATCTTCATCTACATAGCCTCTCTAGCAATTGTTGGTGTCTGTCCTGCCCTTCTGGGTCTTTTAGAATGTGTAGAATGAAAGATGTAGCCAGCTTGATCTGGGGAATAAAAAAATGTGGTAAGCTGAGGTCCAGGATCTTGACTACCCAGAGTAGCATGGATCGGGCCCAAGCTCAGCTTTTTCTCTAAGACTTGTTTTGTCTAATTATTATTTCACCATGTGCCATCAACTCACAGGAGACTAGAACTTAATGCAAAGGTTCTAGTTATGTTTCCTCCCCCTGTTTCCCACAAGAGTGTATGATGGACTCTAGTTGTACATGAGATGGGAAAAAATGAGATGAAAGTCATGCATTTAACTATTTGCAAAAAAAAAAATGACAGTGTTGCTGAAATATTATGACTGGTCACAAGTTTGATGGTTACATTTTGTACTTCGAAGCCCACCAATAAATAATAACCTTTGTTTCTTTCTCTCCTTAACTAGATTCTCTTGTTTTATTGTTTAAAGAACTGTAGTTATCCTATGCTTTTTCACTAGCATAGTAGATGGGTCATAGTAGTTGAGTTTATGTTGGATTTCTTAAATTTTTTTTTGTTTTTGGTACCAGGGATTGAACTTGGGACCTTGCTGTTTTGAGGCAAGTGCCAGAAGCATGGAGCTAAATTCCTGGCCCCTATGTTTTACTTCCAACTCAGCCATTTATTCTATTAAGAATAAAAAAGAAGACATTGGAAGAATGGGCACAGGGTGCTTGTCTGGCCCAAATGCTCTTCCAATGTGGCATTCACTGGGTGACTTCGCTGGCATCACCATTTTTCCACTTAAGCCAATAGTCACTCAAAGCCTGACAGACATTCTATTAGCACATCTAGGTGCTGAGATGGTTGGGAAGAAAATAAAACCCATGAGCGGGTCTGCTGTACACACAGGAAATTCCAAGACCCTTTAAAATGCAAATGCCACTACTTCAGATGGTTGAGTGTGTTAGGTGTCAAGATGTTCACACACAAAAACTTCTTCTTGGTCATGGGCTCAGAATCCGTGTGGTACTTCCTGGTTGGCTGTGTATTTGAATGAGGACTCATAGCTCTGGTTTGTAGAGATTTATTTCGGGCATGAGGGTTTAAAATGAGGCACACCCTTTTGTTTCTTATGTGAAAATGGTTAAAAATGTGTCCTTTACTTTTATTTTTAGAAAATAGTTTCTTTCTCTTTGTAAACTTTTCCACATGGTAATCATCTCTTCTTCATTCTCCAAGAACAAAGCTCTTGCTGAATAGCTGATGATTCCCCCACCCCAAGTTGTATCACTGCTGTCTTCAGATGTATGTTTTTGGGTCCAAAACAGCTATGCAGAAACTAAGAAAATTTTCATTGAAATAAATACCTGTTGCAATGAGTTTACCTTAGTTATCACAGTCAGTCTGGATATTAAGATACCCAACCTTTGCCTGGTATAGCATGCTATCTGAAACATTCTCTTTCTTAGTTTAAGGATCAGCACTTCAATGCCAAAGAACATTTTCCATTAACTTTCTTTTTTTTTCCTTTTTGCTTTTTTCTTGACAGGATCTCACTTTGTAGTTCATTCTGGCCCCAAACTCACTATGGAGCTTGGGCTAGCCTTGAACCCACAGCAATCCTCCTGCCTCTGCCTCCTGAGTGTTGGGATTACAAGTGTGAGCCACCATACCCAGCACTGTGGTGTTTGGTACTGATTGCTGGTGGGTGTGAGTGATCACAGCCAGCATTATGGTATGTGGTTACCTGGGATTGAACTTGGGACCTTGCAGGTGCTAGGCAGATGCCAGAACCACTGAGCTAAATTCTTGATCCTCCATTGACTTTCTGAGTCTAAGCAATCATACAATTTCAAATCCCTCTGTTTATTTGTTTGTTTGTATTCCTGGGGAATGAACCCAGGGCCTTTCTGTAGAGGCACAATCCCAGTTCTTTTTTAAAATTTTGAGACAAGGTCTCTATATTACTAATTATCTAGTCTGGGCTTGAACTGGTGACCTTCCTGCCTCAGGTTCTCAGAGTCTTGGAGTTAAAGGTATACACACCATACCTAGCTCTCTTCCTGTGAAGTTTTAAAAATTCATCTCTTTTAATGGGGTTTGATTACTTAGATTGCTTGATTTGAAACCTTTGTGTGAAATTTTGTGTAAGCCATGTTGACTTGACATAGAAGTGTCATCTCACTTCTGGACTGGAACATCTCCAGCCCTGCATATCTGGCTCTCAGTATTTCACACAGAACTACCTTGGGGCCTCTCTGTCCCATATTTATTTCTGACGTACAGAAGCTGGCAGGTTCACACATGTTTGCCTGAGATTGGTAAATAGTCTCATTTCCTGGTTGGTCTTGAAACTTCCATGATTTACAAACTCAGTTTCGCTGTGGAACTTTTCACTCAACAGACTTCTTTCACAGAAAAGCCTGGAACATAAAACAGATGGAAGCACAGCCAAGGAAAAGTTCCCAGCACCACCCACTTCCTTCTAGGGTACCTCTGCCCAAGCTCGGGGGCTGCTGCCTCATCACGTCATCTGAAAAGCTCTAGCCTTAAGCCACTCTGAGGATTCTTACTCAGCTCATTAAGGAAGATAAATTGCTGACTTAATGCCACAAATGAGTGCCATGTGGATAATGTCATTGTGCTCAGAAAACAGGCGATGTAATACAGTGACTCAACAACCACAGCAAAAAGGGGGAAAAAAAGCCACCTGACTCTTAAACACGTCTTTTAGAACAAAATTCTTTGACCGTATTTTTTACAAAACATGGCTTTCCTTGTAGTCCATATACCCAAATCAAAGATAGCTATTAAGATGGCACAATTCAGTAATAATTTTATGATATGTTTATACCACCATAGAGGTGAAATGTCCTAATACAACGTACAGGGAGGTATGTAGGAAATAACAGTGAACCAAAAGTTTCTAGAAAGTACAGAAGATTTTACAGATAATGTAGACTTTCAAATCTTTCTCGTCATCAATACCATTTCAGTAAACCAAGAGAGAGTTCTAGGAAACTTGTTCAATAGTTGTTCTGTATACAGAAAGATATTACATAGCAGATGCAGAGAACTACCACTGAGATTTCTTCTCTATTCATGTATATTTTTTTAAATTCTTACTGCATTTCATTCTCAATTGCTCACATTTTTACAATTTCTTTATTGCCTCATTTTGTTAAGGGTTTCATTATCATTTCTCTCACTCTAACCTACCTAGAAATGAGCAGGAAGTGATTCAATTTTGGAAAAAAAAACCAAAAAATGTTGCTAAGAATAAATATGGAAAAGAGATAGAAATTCAAGATACAATGACTTCCTGGTCCTATAAACATAGGTTTCAAGTAGAGGAGAAACTAGAAAACTCCAGAAAAAAATCTATTTAGGTAGCTTGTAGATTGCAGTAACATTAATCAAAATTGATATTAACTAAAATACAAATTATGAAATATTCTGAATAAACCATGACATATTCTCATGCCATTTTTCAGAAACCAAATAGCATGTGATGGTAGGTATCTCCTTATGCAGACGTTCTAATGAAAAAGGTATTCAATCCATGTTCAGTCTAGTTGCTGAATTGTCTTTAAAAATCTCATTAAAAATATAAATAAATATGGGCCGGGAAGTTAGCTCAGTGGTTCTGGTCCCTGTCTTGCAAGCGCAAGGACCCGGGTTCGACTCCCTGGTAACCACATAACAATACTGGGTGTGGAGACCCACACCCAGCAGCAACCAGTACCACATACCACAGCGCTGGGC